>JAECUM010014612.1:0-18030 GCA_016617855.1 Megalonaias nervosa
GTTGACTCTTTGTTTTTATCTTATAGTGTGTTTAGTTTACTCGCCGGGTCACTCAATTTTGGTTGTTCACCCTTCCTGCTGCTATAAATTAAACAACTGTTATAAATATTATCAATAATGAATATTGGAGAACCATATTCAGCTAAATTAGCTCGAGAGCGATTAGAGGCAATTAAAAAATATTTACCTGTTCGTGATTCTGTCAAGCAACAACTACAATCACGTCAGGAATCTCATGTTGAATTTGAAGAGGATACAAAACAATTATTTAAACCTATCACAGAAACCACTAAAGGTCTACTTCCTGCTTTAGAGAAGACCGCTGAAGCAACTGGAAAAATAGCAGAAAGAACAAAACAGACAAAAAGGATTTTACGGGGACTTCCAAGCTGAAATTGCTGCTGCTCAACCAATACAACAAATACCTGAAGCCGCTGAAGCATCAGTTCCTAAACAAAAACGTCTTGCAACAATAAGTAATACTGAACTAATAAATAAATTTAATGAAGATACTGTTAATGCAATTAAGAATGACATTAAAAACACAAAACAATTAGCTGTATTTGCTGTGGATGGTTTTGGTCAAAGAGGTAAATTAATGAAACCTGAATACGCTAAAGATATTAAAACCCGTGAGCAGTGGCAAAAAGTATTATATCGCATATATTTTAATGTTGATAAAGCTAAAGCCGATGATTCATTATATCAGAATTATGTTGATGAAATTGATGAATTAATTCAATCAAGAAAAGAAGAAGCAAAACAACTTGGAGAACAGAGAAAACAAGAGAAAGAAGAAAGAAGAAAAGCAAAACAAAAAGAAGCAGCAAGACCAAAACGAAAGTACACAAAAAGAAAACAACCAGATCCTCAAACAATATTGGATTTACCACCAGTTCCTCAAACAACATTGGAATCACAACCACCATTATCATTACTATCACAATTAAGATCATCACCACCACCACCATTATCATCATCACCATTATCATCATCACCACCACCACCATTATCATTACCATCACCATTAAGATCATCATTACCACTACGTGTAACACAAACTCCATCATCATCATCATTATATCCACGTACACAAAGGGAAATGGAAGAAGAAGAATTGAAAAGAGAAGAAGAAGATTTACTAAGAGAATTAGGAATATATGATCCTAAACCTAAAACTGGAAGCGGCTTTACTCTTTGTCCAAACAGCGTTCTCTCCGATGTTGAACGACTGGAAATCCTCATTGGAGGAAAACGAGCTGGTATTAACTCGCCAGAAATGATTAATGCAGCAGCTGATATTTGTAAACGATTATTTACAGGCGGTATCATGGATATTAATGTGTATCGATCTCTCATTAATGAACTTGCCGATGACTACTACAGTGATTAAATATAATTAGATACAGTTACTATAATAAAATGATCGTACATAATACTCAACGTGGACCGACCATGGTTAGAGTAATAAATTCACGATTACCAATATACAAAACAACCTACGGAGATGGACTAGGTGATGTTGTTCAGGGTCTATTTAGAAGGATAGCCCCAAAAGCAATACCGATTGCAAAGCAACTGGGAATGAAAGCTATTGATGTTGTTCGTGAAAAAGGTATTGGTGCTGTTGGTAATGTTGCTAGTAAAACATTCTCAGCAATCAAGGATAGACTAGCACGATTAATACGACGAAAACCTCAACCTGTAAAATTACCTAGCACTGAAGTAATGCCTGCAAATATTTGTAAAATAATAAATCAAGCTGCTAATCAAAAACTAGCAGAGTTGGCTGATGTACCATTATCAGAAAAATAAAAAAATATAACCGCTAGTCTGATAGCAGGAAGTGGTCTTCGTGTTAGACGATAGCAAATATAATAAAGATGTTCAAGCGCATATCTGATCCCGCATTTGACATGGACGCACCAATACTCAAAGATGAGTCTGTGCGTGATTATCAATATTATTCTTATGATGCACGAATTCCAGATCAGCGTGGGAGAATCGAACTTCAGGTTCATGATACAAGTAGGTATTTCTTATCTGCTGAAGCATTTATTGAAGTAGAAGACAAAATTTTTAAAGCGGATAATACTGAATACGATAACGATGTTGGTTTTGGTTTTGTCAATAACGGTATCATGGCTTTGCTTGACAGTGCCACGTATATGATTGATGGAAAAAATATTGAATCTATTCAGAAGGATGTTGATGTTGCCACGACAATACTTGGCCTTGCAAGATATAGCGACGATTATTCAAGATCAGCTGGTCCATCAATGATGTTTACCAAAGACATTTCTGATCACCCAGATCACAAAAATGTAACTATAGGTAATGTAAGAAACGCTGCAGGAACCGCAGAAGCTCCCGCAGTAATATCAATGAACGCAAATTTCAACTTAGGATTTGCATCACGTAAAACAATGTTGAAAAATACAATGTTTTCATGCACAATTCCATTTTCGCATATTTTTGGATTCTGCAGAAATGTCAGAAAAGTTATTTTTGGAGCTAAGCACACAGTTGTACTTATAAGAAAAGCCACGGACAATGATGCAATATGGCACGTTAGAGGAGCTGATGATCCTGCAACTGAGGCGCTTCATGGTAACGTGGTATTAACTAAACTTTCATTGTGGATGCCAGTAATGACTCCGTCTATCGCTGAAGAAGATCGGTTACTTACTTTCATGGGTCAAGGTGGTAAATCAATGTTGTCATGGTTAACAATGACCACATATGCTGTTCAGAGTGCAATTAATGGTTTATTTACATGGCAAATAGCTTCTCAACAGGGAATAGCAGCACCACGACATATATTCATTGCGCTTCAGGATAATACACGATTAAATAATCAAACGCATAGTATGATGATATTTTTCAAACTTGGTGTTTCTGAAGTGTCTCTGAGGATAAATGGACATCAAGAACCATCCGAGGATATTTTATTAAATTTCGATCAAAATCATGTAGCACGTGCTTACCATCGATTAATGACGTTCATGGGCCGTGATCAAAGTGTTGATACTGGTTTACAAATATCACAATTGGATTTTACAACGTTGTATCCGATTTATTATTTTTCACTAGAACATTTAGATTTATTCAGACAATATGTTGTTAATATACATTTTCGAGCTCGTGTTAACAGAAATATTGTAGAAATTCCTAATTACAGAGCAATAGCCGTTATACTCAGCGATAAATCAATGTTACTTGAAGGTGTTGGTGGACGAATGAGACTTGTTGATGCTCCAGTAGAAAACATGTAATTAGATCGCTCATAATATTATAATGTCATATAATCACGTTAGTGTTAGTCTGACTCCTGGTCAGATTAAAAAGCTACAATCAGCATCAAAAATTAACTGTGGAATAAAAATATCGCTAAAGAAAGAACAAATGAGCGGTTCAAATAAATTATCGTTGACCGAGCGTCAATTCAGAAACTTCAATGAAGCCAAAAAATCAAATAAAGGTATAAAACTTAATCTTTCTGCGGGCGCTATCAAAGACATCGCTAAGACGGGTGGTATATTTCCTCTTCTTGCTGCTATACCAGCATTAATAGCCGCTGCAGCCCCAGCTGTTGCAAAAGCAGCTGCATTAGGCGCTGTTGGAACCGCTGCTGGAATGGCATTAAAGAAAGCAACGGGTCAAGGAATAAAATCTTACAAAAAAAGGGAAGGGGTCTAAGATTGCCAGGGACCCCATATTCATGGTACGGAAAGGGTCTAAGACTTCCCGGGACAGTTCATTGATTCTGCCTATGTCCAATTTTGATTTACTCGATGCTGCTTAAAAAATTAAAAATAAAAAACTTCAGAGATGTTTTTATGCGTGATCAATTACCAAAACAACCAAACAATATTGAAACCGGTATCACTGATCTCGATAACAACTCTGGTCCAGGCACGCATTGGGTTGGATATGCAATTGATCCACGTGGAGTTATTTATTTCGATTCATATGGACTAGCGCCACCAAAGGAATTCTTAGAGTATGTTAGCAGCATGCAAAGTACTCCAATATGGTATTCAACGCTACCAACACAAAAATTAACTGATCCGCCTATATGTGGTCGTGAAGTACTCGCTGTACTTGATCCTGTATCAAAATCAGCAAACCCACCTCAGAAAGTGGTGCATGAATATACTACGTTGTCACATTTAAACAGACATTAATAAATATAATGGTAGATATTTAAGGAAGATCTTCTCGCAAAGCTCAGCAGCAAGCTGATTTATCTAAATATGCAACCTTTGATCAGCTCAGAAATGAGATTAACGATTTATTAAATATCACAAGTGTGGATCAAAATGAGGTCGTTGTTTTTCAGGACAAAGAAGGACGATTAAAGACGAGTAATATACAACTGCCAGATGTACTCATACGAATTCCTACCGCAGTTGTTGATAATATCGTTACTTTTACTGATCAGGGTAAAATACAAGATTCCGGTACGTCAGTCAACGATTATATTAAGAAAGCTGGTGATTCATTCACGGATCACATTATCATGAACCGAAATAAAATTATAGACCTTGGAAACCCAACCGCAGATGCGGACGCTGAACAAAGAAATATGTCGACGATCAAGAATCTAAGTACGTATTAGCCAACGGCAGTATAATGCGTGCATTTCTCAACATGAATAGCAATGGTATTAATAATCTAAGAACACCAGAATTAGATTTTGATGCTGCAACGAGGAAATACGTCGATGATAAGGAAATTCCTATGACAACTTCGCTAAAAACAATCAATGACGAAATGACTACACTCAATGCTACTTTTTCTAGACATGTAGAAACGTTTTTAAATTTTCGTCGAAATATAAACAAAACCATTAAAGAATTTTTTGGGGAACAACTAAACCGTTGACATAAAACTCGCCGACGTTAACATGAAACTCAACAACTTTATCAGTGGAATACCTAATATTGTTCAAAAAACTAATCTGATTAAAATTCCACACGGACAGATAAAAAAAATATCGTGTATACAGTAGCATCGGGATCATCAACATGGACACCACAAAATAACACTCTCGAACATACCGCAGAAGTAACTGGGTTATACAGGCTGTCCATATACGGTTCAGAAATTACTGCTGCCACTTCATCATCACCGAATATATATCATAATCCTCTACTGGTGATGCTAAATAAAAACACTAAAGAAATATTTACGTTGACATCAACGGAAATGCCTCCGAGACGTTACTGGTGGTGTCTGGAATTCGTAGCTGAAACTCCTTAATTAATTACTTAATGTCATTGTATAATGGATCAAACCCAAGGACTTCAGTCCTACATCGCCGTTCAACGTCACAGATATAATCACGTGAAAATGTCAGACTGAATTAAAAAATATAATCGACGATTATACAGTAAAAGTAAAAAAATATCGCAGACGTATGGTTGTCATTGATATAATTGTTTACTCAGTTTCCGCTATTGTTGCTGGAGCAGGATTATTATTATCAACAATAACAATGACAGCGTCTGCAGTTGTAACAATTGTCGTTTCAACTTCAACGACTATCGCAGGCATTCTTAGTATTATCGCCAAGAAGATATCTACATGTACAAATGATAAATTGCACGAGTATATAATAAAATTACATACAGCAACAACAGCCTATTCTAAATTATCGTCATATATTTCCTTGTACGTCAGTGATGGTAACATATCTGATGAGGAGTTCGCAACAATAATGAAAACCTACGATGAAGCATACAGAATAGCTAGCGATTTTGGTGACAAAGTCACTCACAATAACCAAGGCGAATTAAATAATAACAATAATAATAATGACTGAGTCTTCGGCAGCGTCAAGAGAATTACTTCAACAGATCGTCACTAATACAACACCGTCAAAAACTACTATGATATCATAAAGTTAGACCAATCCTGAGTTTAGCGTTAACTTTCCAACCGCAATTCCAGCAAAAGAAATAGCATTAGCACAACTACGAGTTTATTATAGTTGGCCAAATATTAGATCAAAACCATTTGGTGGACTACAGCCAAATAATTCGCTGGTATTTGCAAATAAGAATAAGCCTGATGGAACTCCTGATTGGCAAGTAGTTGCTCTTCCAACGGGCAGTTATCAAATAGAACAGATCAACGATGAGTTCCAACGCAGAATTAAATATATTACAGGAAAAGAATCCAACGTGGCAATTACTGTTTACGAACCAACATTATCAGCGGTGATTGAAATAAATTCCCCTGATTATTCTGTAGATATTTATCAAAGTTCGATTAGATCAGTATTAGGTTGGCCTGAAGTTGAACTAGTTCATAAAGGCCCACCAGAACCACAACGATCTGATTTCGTTATAAATGTTGAAAAATTTATAAAAATCCCAGAATATCAAAAAACTTATCCATTTATAGAGAATCCGGATGCTTATCGTGGTTATACACATTATACTCATTTTGTAGATTTCATTCAGGGTAAGAAATGTACAACAAGAATAGCAACAATTAACGTTGAAGAAATTAACTCAAAATCAAAACCAATTAAATCTGAACATGGACGTGTACTTAATGGTCTAAGAAATTTATTTTCCAGCATCAACACTTTTTATGACGATGATTTAAAAAATCAAACAATTGAAACAATACAACATTTGAAGCAAGTTGCATCAGACTTAGAATATGTAAATAAGGCTATCGTTAACAGAGAAAAAACATTAAACGCACCAGCAGATAGATTTCTTAATACTTACATAGTTAACGAACACAGCCCAATTCAACGTGTAAGTTATAAACGTTTATTTACAACAGTGTTTCTTAAACATTATGGAATTACAGAAGAACAGTTACCAACATTTATAATTCGGGATTTAACTCTGATGAGCTAAAGAAATCAGTTAATGATCTTATTGATGAACACTTTAAAAGAATATGTGATTCATGGAAAAAATTAATACCTACACCAACCGTTCTTAAATATAATAATAATCCACACGGTGGAGGTCGTCATATTTCTCCTGGTATTGTTAATATAACATCAACGATCGCAGTCAATCTAGTATGTGACGTAATTGATGGCAGCTATCAAGTAGATCTTGAAAAATCCACTCAAGCTCAACAAGGATATGTATTATATTCATTTAGCCCTCAAGCGCCGCCCGGTTGGTTAATTGTATCTGAGCCAATTAATCCAGTTTATCTACGTGTACATAATCTATTATTGTCAAGAATAAATTTCAAGCTTACTGACCAGACAGGACACATTTTGGAGTTAAGAAATGAGGGTTTAAGTATAAATCTATATATACGCTCATAGAACGTCCGAATAAATATTTCCTGATATAATCAAGGGAAAAAAATAATCTGATTCTGAAATAATATAATTATTTTTTTTTTTACTGATTTTTCTCATTCTGATGGGCTAAATGGTGCTCTGATTAATAAAATTGTTATAAATCTCTCATTCTGATGGGCTAAATGGTTCTCTGATTAATAAAATTGTTACAAATTCTTCAATCTGATGGGTTGAACAATACTCAAAATCATTAAAATCTGAATAATATATGTTTGAGGCAATTGCACATGTAATAAAGCGAGATAACTCTGCTCTCTCTCTCTGCAGAGCAAATTAAACGATTATCTCCCTTACTACTACGTTTGATTTATAGACAACGAAGATTATTTAGTGATTTCTTTGTTCTCCGTAAGCAATTAGCTGTTAGTGAAGCAGCAATTTGAAACAGAGAGGGATATTGATGCATCTTTTGACCTGATAACCTTAAATTCATGTCGGTTTATACAAGTGCGTTTGAATTACAAATCAGAGTTATTTTTAGCTCTAACACATGTATTTTGACCTAACGAACGATAACTCATACAGAAAATGTAATATGCGATTATTTTATGAATTAAGTTTATATACTTAAATTTAACTGTATATTCATAAGAGAGCGGTGGCCTAGGTGTTAAGGTGTTTGCACGTAGATCAAAGTTCTGTAGACTCTCTGTGTGTTTGAGTCTCCAAAAAATGCTAAAGATATATTTTCTTTCATTCGGCGACGGATGCTATTTATAATTGGGGGTACGAAACCCAACAGAAAAATAATACAACTCTCCCACCATGTAAACACGTGGTGGGAGTACTTTTGCACTCCCCCGGGTTTTGTATGGGGGGAGAGTGTACAAAATCTGTTGGACGTAGGTAAATGCCCCCCCCCCCGTTGTATTCCGTCAACAGTTAAGCTTAAGTTTGTTGTTAAGTTTATGTTTGTTGTTAAGTTTATGTTTGTGCTGTCTGCAAAAATCAAAATCATCACCATTTGTATATATTCATGTTCATACAATCATATGTTCATTAGGATAAGTTTAGGATAAGTTAGGATACGTTTATGTTTGTGCTGTCTGCAAAAAATCAAAATCATAATCATATGTATATATAATCATGATCATACAATCATATATTCATTAGGATAAGTTTATGTGTTTGTGCCGTCCATTAAGATAAGTTTAGGATAAGTTTATGTGTTGTGTTTGTGTCGTTAATAAAAATTACGGATCACCCTCTGAGCTTTCTAGGATGTTGTTTGACAACCTAGGGGTTCACATGGGGGCTGAGTCTGTATAAATGTGTTTCGTCTAATTTCGAATGCCCCTGAGCTTGCTAGAATGTTGTTTGTCAGTCTAGGAGGGGGTTGTGTTGTGATTATATGTTTTGTAAATATTTTTTATATTGAAGAAATATTTATTATATAATGAAAAAAAAAATATTAATGCTATTATTTCCGCTATCAAAAAACTGAAGCATGAAGGAATAAATCTCTCTGATAATCTCGATCCTGAGAAAATATTATGCGATTATGAAATATTGAAACAACGAAAAGCCAAGGGTAAATACACACTGACATCTGAGTACAGATTCATGAAACTGATTTATCAATTAATGCTGGTATCCTTGGCAGGAGTAAATGACAAACAGGTAAAGCTGTTTGCGCCTCTTGCACGTTCGATCGAAAATATCAGATCTGAACTATCTCGTGAATACGAGAAAAAGAAGATTATAGATAATCGTGTAATACAACTAAGAAAAATTATGTTATTTGATTCTGTCAATGACATTGAGAGCAGCGACAGTGAAGGTGTCATGATTGATTGGGAATAATTAACAGAGTCGAACTATATACAGTAAAAGAAAAATTATTTGTTTTGGGGGGGGTTGTTATTTTTAAGTTAAGAAGATAGAGTTATCTGATATATTCAAATATTATCGACTGATCATATTTTATTGAATATGCAGATTTGTATGTTTTATTTGCGACAAATTGTACCGATTGTGGATATATGCTAAAATGTTTTGCAGCTGCATAAATTGATGGAAAAGTTATTTCTTGGCCTGTTTCTGTATTTATGGCTTTAATAGCTCTTCTTGCAAACTTTTTACATTTTCCAGTATTTCCACGTGCAGAATTCTCTCTCTGTGTAATAGCCTGCAGGTTAGATAACCGATTATTTTTGGGATTTCCGTCAATGTGATCAACTACAAGTCCATTTTTGATGACCCCATAAAAACATTCGTATATGAATCTATGTGATAAATAATTTTTATTTCCACTAGTATTGAATACAAAATGACCAAATTTATCAAGATTACCGAGAGTTTTTTTTTTAACCTGCAGTTTCTGATCACACCATCTCGAGACGCCTCATAATTTTTAATTATGGGATGCGCCACAAATTCGTATTTCAGGTAATATTCATTTTTTAATTGTCTTATAAGATCATTATTAATAATCTCCTCATGAGTCATTTCATTTTGAGTCTGATTATTTGTTTCAATCATTATATAATAATATTATTTGTTTAAATAGTTATTTTGAGAATCTAGCAAGATAATCTTCTGCTGATTTTATAGGAGATTCGCCTGACGTTTTCTTATCGTAATAACGTTTTAATTCCCTGTATTTTTTCCTCCGCATTTTAAACATAACTGAGTTTTTCCTCTTACTCCAATACCACATTGAATACATGGTTTTGGTCCTAAACTCCCATATTTGATGTTCTGCATATGATATCCACAGAATTTATTTACACATGGTTTATTACAAGGAGAAGTATATCCGATTTTGAGCCAAGCACATTTATTCTTTGTTTCAATCATTATATAATACTGAAATTCAATTAGAATATTTGCCTTAATTATAAATATGAACCTTAATTTATTATCAGCAATTGAACCTTCCGCAGTCTCGGCGGGAACTAGATTTGATCTTGAAAGACTATCAGAATATAAATTTAGTGTTTCGATGCAAGATCTAGCTTTAACAAATGAGGATATAACCGAACGTATCCGTGAAGCCAAGAAGGAATTTCGTGACAATGGTGCGGCTCATGTGTGGTCAACATTCAGAGTTGGAAATGTTGTCAATATGATGAATGACAAACGAGGAAGAATAATTATTAACCACCTTGATGTTCAAAAATATTTTATTTTAATAAAATTTATTGTAAGGACAGACGACGATACTTGGATTATCCGTGACAAGCGTGATCCAGTCCGCATACCGTCAGGAAATAATATTGTTCTCTTGAGCAATAAATCTAAGCCCGGAATACTGACTGGTATTGACAAACCGTATTATGAACGTGGATACCCTATGACTGCGGTTGTATATGCAATATATCCGCTGAATAATAAACCTGACGTTGGAGATCTCAAACCGATGAGACTGTCAGAGTCAAGAATAAACTGCGTGACTGAACGGGTGACAGAACATTTCACAAACGCGATACGTGGTAATGGTTTAACAGATTTACGACGTAAAAAAATACATACGTGGGCAGAATCAGTTAAAGATACTGGAGCATCTATCAGCGACGTTGATAAACTAGGAAAATTATTAAAATTTCCAATAACAGTGAAGACGTTAACAGGAGAGATTTTATATAAATCGAAATATGAATCAAGAGGAGCTTCGATAGATATTATTGATCACAATGCACATGCATGGACTATGGCAGTAACAATATTTCCACGAGACAGAACGGTTAAATTTTATGATGGTTATATATTTGATTTTATCAAAAATATCAGTAAAAGTGACCCTGTATCTGTTTGGTTATTTCAAAGTTCAGAATATGATTATTATGATCAGTTTGTATGGCCTGGTGGGGATATTTATCGTACAGAATCTCTTCATGTAGAAATGGAACATCTTGCGCTGAAATATACTTCTGACGATGTCAAAGTTAGACAATTACTGAATAATTGTTTTACCGTTCCATCAGTTGCTGCTCACTTCGCTCAGGAGAAAAATGCATGGAAACCGACACGATCAGAACTTATTGAAGATATCCAGAAAAGTTGTATAGAATATGGACACGGTGGATTATGGAATACTAAATATAAGTATAATGACTTTATCTCAGTTGATATGGTAGCATGTTATCCTGGGAGTTTTCTTGGATACGGAGAATGTTCTGAATACCTTAAGAGATTTGGACATCCATCACATTAGATGTCCAGAGTTGCGATAAACGGACCCTTACCAGATTTTGACTTAACCGGATTTGCCTATATAGAATCATTCGAGTTTGCAAAAAATCTCCATCCGATTACTTATGTTTGGTTTGGATGACATTTTTCAGAAACATGTTGGGTTCCAATAGTACTATTCCGATATATGCTTGATGTTGGAATTTTAACATTATTGAAGGTGAGTGAGGCAATTATATCGTATCGGTCACAAAAACAGGTTTTGTTACCAGAACTGGATAGATTTAATATTGATGATGCTAGAAGAGAATTTCCTGATCTCAATGAAGATGACATTATTAAAATTACTAATAATATACGTAAATGCAGAGACGAGCACGATGAAAAACTTGCAAAAGATCTTGGTAGAAAGATAATAGGCAAATTTACACAGGGAGGATCATACGATTATAAACGACACGGTACAAGATTGATTATGGACGATGCTGAACTCGATTTTATAATCGCTGATACAACGAAAAAAAACACATTTATAAGCCGATGTAATGCTTATTTATCAGACGGAACCAAACTAGGTACAATTGTGAGCTATATTGATGGTGACTCACCGCAATTTACTCATTTAAGATCTTCAATGCTAGCCTATGTTTCGATAAATCTACTGTCTATGATAAATAGATTTCCTCGTTACGCTGTCAGAGTTGCCACGGATTCGTTCTACATAAATAAAAATATACGGATTTGTTAAAACCGCTACTTGGTAATGGTGAATGGGGATCATGGAGAATAAAACAAGAAAATATACTTAGTTATTCTGAATCTGCCGACTTTGAAATTAAGGAAATATATTACAAAAATAATAATCAAGTATCAAAGTCATCTGCACCATCTGTATACGATCCTGTGGCTAGACATAAGACTGTTTATCTTAATGGATGTGGTGGTTCAGGTAAAACAACTCGTGCGATTAAATTATTCTTGAACAACCATTCAGATATAATTGTTTTGACACCGACACATAAACTCGCCAGAGAAATAAGAGAACGAGGAGTAAAATCATGTACATATCATAGTTTCTTCAGATGGTACGGTGGATATGTGAGAAAGCTTGCCAGTAGCTTCTCGTGGGTCGGTGGTTCTTTCCGGGCATTTCCCGGTTTCTTCCTCCACCATTAATACTGGCCGCCATGTATAGCCTATCGTGTGCTGAAAAATGGCGTTAAGCCCCACAACAACAACAACAACAACAACATCAGATGGTACGGAGACGCATGGACTCCTGAGCGAATGGGTGAGAAATATATACCTAAGTATATTATATGGGACGAGGTGGACACGGTGTCGTTAGAAATATTAAAAATATTCCTTGAATGGTTATTGACTAAAAATGCTGCTGTAATAATGTGTGGCGATCATGGTCAACCACCACCCTTTATTGGACAGTCTCCACATGAATGGCTGAAGAATAATGTAGATTATTATGAAGAAATACATGATGACCATAGAGCTATTAATGAACCACTGAAAGAACTTAAAAGATTAATCAGACTACAGCCAGATAAAATACAATGTGAGATAATGCGTAAAGTAATTCCAGAAACTACTATGAATGATTTTTGGAACTTACGGAGACTTGCTGATTTGATAGTCGCAAGTAGAAAGATAGTTCGTGATAAACTACAGGAGAAATTATTTACGTTACATAAAGAAAAGTTTTCAAATCTACCTGTACCATTATGTTATCGCCCAACAGATACTCGACGACAGAATATTGATGTTGAAATTCCTGGTGGTGGAATACAAAATCTTGTCTTGAATGATATTGTTTTGGTTGTTGTTGATGTTGTTGAGAATGCGCTGAGTATGGATAAATCACCGTGGACGTTAGGATACGCTATAACGATTCACTCGTCACAAGGATTAACTATTTCTGATACAAATATCTGGATTGTAGATGATCGTATTGAGTGGTCAAATTTAGTCTATCTCGCAGTATCTCGAGTCAGAAGAATATCTCAACTACATAGGGTTATTATCAATTTTACAGAAAATAATGATCAGACTGTTAGCAATGACGTAATAAGAAAAAACTATCTGGTTATAAGCAATGTGACCAAAAAAAATAATCGTGATTTTGATATTGATAATGAGTTTATTATAACACTATAACAACGACAGAATAATCATTGTGCAAGCTGTAACGCAGTAATGTTATGGCAATATTCGAATAATAATCCAAGACAATTTACCGTAGACAGAATTAATAGTGATCTTGGTGATATTCGTGATAATGTAATGCTAACCTGTCTTGAATGCAATCGACGTAGAGGTGCTAATTTACATAAGCGAAGATGGTGGTAATTGTGTGTCTTTAGGAATTATTTGTAATTGTTCACGTACAAATCCACGTTGAGGAGCAGTTGAATCTAGTCTGTAGATTGGAGGTCTACCAGTGGATCTAACCACGCTAGAAATTGTATGTGTAGTCACACTCCAGATAGGATCAGTTGCTCTTTTTTTACCACCTTCAAGTTCACCAGGTTCATATAAATATCTCACAGTTACATTACCTAATACTGGTTGAGAGGAAGATTCACGGCGTTGTATTGGTATATATTTTTTTTGTGATCGCATTAGAAGGTTTCATGGAAGTTGAACGAGTAATTTCATTATTCAAAGCAGCTATCACACTTGGTAACCTTGCAACCCATTCACGAGATCTCTCACCGGACTTAAAGTCAGTAGATATTTCCTTTGCTTATTGATATCCAAATAACCGCTCAGCAGGTGTCCGATTAAATCGTGGCCATCGTAGACCACCACGTTGATAAATTCGCTCAAAAGCAGATGCAACTTCAGATGCTGTTTTTGTTGATAATGGTTCTGCTTCTTTATATCTACTTGCAACGTCAACGACAGTCAATGCGTATTTGTATGTGCGTGATTGACGTCTACCAATTTTAATGGTGTCATGTGGTAAAAATAAAATATCTGCTTGATGAACTTCATTAGGGGTGCTGACATCAAAATGTGCGTACTGAATTTTTTTAGGTGGTGGTAGATAAATTTGCCATATTGCCTGTCGTGCTAACCAAGTTGCAGCAACAGAAAGTGAGACTTTTGCTGCTTCAGCAAGTTTGGTAATTGCTGATCTGCCTCTCCAATATCCTCTTGGGCTATAATAAATAGACTCCATTATAATAGTTATATAATTAATTACCAGCCCCTAACATTACTTTACCTATCATGGCAGTGTTTACTAGAAAACTAGCGAGTTTTTCTCTGACAGATTTATTAGGTATAGAATTTAACTCATGTATCAATTTTACATCTGCGAGATGCCGTTGTTGTAAATCTTTACTTTTATACGCAACGTCATGAACATGACACGCTTTATCAATCTTATTTATTGGATATTCTCCTGGTCTTGGTTGATCTTGATCATCAAGTCGGATATCAAGTCGAGTTCCAGGACCACAATAATTATATCCAGGAAGATGTTTCTCACCGGGGTATTTAGCCCATTGAGTTCCAGGTAATTTCCCTAATGAAGCAGCCATATCTCCACCTGTCTTTAATGAAATAAATTTATATTTTGTTGTACCACATTTCACACACTTGCCTCTAATTGCACGTCTTTTATTCTTCGTTGTTATTGTTGTTAATTCAGTGGTGGACGTAGGTGCTCTGCATCGAACGCAATATAAATCCATGTGATTTATTATATGGATATAATTGAATTCTCTGCGACATAAAAACAGGAACCAGTAAAGCATCATCCAGCGTTACCGAATTCTATCAGAATGATTATAATAGACCCATCTGGATCAGGTAAAACACAATCATTGCTTAATCTAATAATGAGATGGCTGAAGTGGGATAAATTATATTTGGTAGCACCATCTGTAGATGATCAACGATATTACGAAGTACTTAAAGATTTTAATGAAAATGCAAAATTGCTGAATGAAGACGGTAATGATGTTGTTGATTGTATTACCGATATTGATGAGACACCATCCGTAGATGACCTAAATGGATTTATAAATAATTTAGTGGTGTACGATGACGATATGCTGGACAAACAATCAAATCCAGCTCGGATATTTTCTCGAGGTAGACATAAAAATACTGACGTGATTTATGTTACTCAGCGATATACACAAATTCCAAAAGTGATCAGAGATAACTGTAATATTTTAGTCGTGTTTAATTGAGTAGATAATTATACCTTACAAAATATTTATTATACTTGGTGTTCAGGGGATATGAATATGATCAAGTTTAAAAACTTCTTTTCAAAAGCACAAGCTGTTCCGTTCGGATTTATAACAATAAATCTACATGACCCAGATATCGTATAGGTCTGGATAAAATCTTTGGTTAATTTATAGCAGCAGGAAGGGTGAACAACCAAAATTGAGTGACCCGGCGAGTAAACTAAACACACTATAAGATAAAAACAAAGAGTCAACGATGGAATAACAAAAATGAGCTAACCCAAACGATTTATTGTCTGTTTTCAACCGTACGGAAATAATCTCGGTTAGAGACTTTGGTTTAGAGTTATTGACATTGTTTTTTCAGCCTTCGTAGGAACCTTATGTTTTAGACAAATGACGATTCAGATAAGTGGTCTGTTCACCCTTCCTGCTGCTCCCCCGAACACCAAGTATAATAAATATTTTGTAAAGTATAATTATCTACTCCATTAAACACAATTAAGATATTGCAATTATCTCTGATCACTTTAGGAATTTGCGTGTATTTCTGAGTTAAATAAATTACGTCTGTATTTTTGTGACGGCCTCGCGAAAATATACGAGCTGGATTGGATTATTTGTCCAGCATTATAGCATCGTATACTGCGAGATTATTGATACATCCATCAAGATCGTCTATGGATGGAGCTTCATCGATATCGGTAATAAAATCAATAGCATCATTGGGAGACGTCAGCGACTTTGCATTTTCATTAAAATCTTTAAGTACTTTGTAACATCGTTGATCATCTACAGATGATGCTACCAAATATAACTTATCCCACTTGAGCCATCGCATTATCAGATTAAGTAATAATTGCGTTTTACCAGACCCAGATGGGCCAAGTATAATTGCTCTGATAGAATTTGGTAGCGCTGGATGATGTTTGACTGGTTCTTGTTTTCGTGTCGCTGAGAAGTCAATTATATCCATATAATAATAATATGGATTATATTGTGTTTGATGTAGAGCACCTACTCATACCAGTGGATTAACGACAATAATAATAAAAAAATAACAGGCGCTCACTTGCAGGCAGGTGTGTGAAATGTGGTACAAAAAAATATAAATTTATTTCATTAAAGACAGGTGGAGATATCGTTGCTTCGTTAGGTAAATTACCAGGAGCTCCATGGGCAAAGTATCCTGGTGAAAAACAGTTACCTGGATATAATTATTGTGGTCCTGGAACTCGTCTCGATATCCGACTCGATAACCAAGTGCAACCAAAACCTGGGGAGTGTCCAATAAACGCAATTGATCAAGCGTGTCACATTCACGATGTCGCGTATAAAAGTAAAGATTTACAACAACGGCACCTTGCAGATGTGAAGTTGATTCATGCGTTAAATTCTATACCTAATAAATCACTCAGAGAGAAACTTGCTAGCTTTCTGGTAAAAGCTGGTATGAAAGGTAAAATAATGTTAGGGGCTGGTAATTAATCAACTGATCATTATCATAATAATGGAATCTGTTTATTATAGCCCAAGAGGATACTGGAGAGGTAAAGCAGCGATTAGTAAACTTGCTGAAGCAGCAAAAGTCTCACGTGATGTCGCTGCAGCGTGGTTAGCACGACAGGCAATATGGCAAATTTATCTAAGTCCACCTAAAAAAAATTCAGTATGCACATTTTGATGTTAATACCCCTAATGAAGTTCATCAAGCAGATATTTTGTTTTTACCACACGATACCATTAAAACTGGCAGACGTCAATACACATGCAGATACGCGTTAACCGTCGATGACGTTGCGAGTAGATATAAAGAAGCAGAACCATTATCAACAAAGACAGCAACTGAAGTTGCATCTGCGTTTGAACGCATTTATCAACGTAGTGGTCTACGATGGCCACAACTGCTACAGGTTGATCCTGGCAAAGAATTTCTTGGTGCAGTATCATCGTTGATGAAGCGACATAACGTTAAAATCAGACGAGGACACACAGAAATTCATCGTGATCAGGCAATCGTTGAACTATTTAATCAAACACTTGCTGAGCGGTTATTTGGATACCAATACGCAAAGGAAATATCCACAGAATTTAAGTCCACGGAGAGATCTCGTGAATGGGTTGCAAGGTTACCGAGTGTGATAGCTGCGTTAAACAACGAAATGACTCGTGCAACTTCTATGAAACCTTCTAATGCGATCACAAAAAAATATATACCAATACAACGTAAATCTTCCTCTCAACCAGTACTAGGTAATGTTACCGTAAAATATTTATATGAACCTGGTGAACTTGAAGGAGGTAGAAAAAGAGCAACTGATCCTATCT
>JAECUM010014613.1:0-34945 GCA_016617855.1 Megalonaias nervosa
TCGTGAAAACAAAATAGTTCATTAACTTAGATTAAATTTTTCAGACATAAAACATTTATCGTATTTCCATGTGATTTTTAAAATAAAAAACGAGTTATTATTTTTAAAAAAATTTTTTTTTTCTCTTTCCTGGACGGTACTAAGACTGGAAGATTTCTTTCCCTTAGCGAATTCTTGAGCGTAAAAAGCTCAATTACAGCTTCTGTTTAATTGTTGTTTTAAATCATGCCGAAATTAAATAAATCTAATCTTATCTTAAGGGGACAAAACCAGTAAACAATGCAGGAATTGTACTGATTTTTTTTTTTTAAATAAAAAAATATTGTGCTTAAATTGTATACATGTGCAACGTAGCTGAGGGGTTTTCGGGACAGTCTTCGGGTGTGTTCGTGTAGGTTTGGGTGGCTTTAGACAAAACCGCAGTGCCACTCAATTGAAAATGTCGAGGATATTCCGATTGTCTACTCTGCTTCCAGTTTAAATATGGCGACGGTCATACGTATTAAACGACATCGTGTAGAAAATCCGATAGAAGCGTTACTTATTTCATGTAAAAGGAGAAGAAATCAGGATTTGAATGAAACAAACAAGGATGGGGAGCTCCCTCAGCTTACTAGCATTATAAAATTCGCAGGAACAGTGAATTCCAAGGTAGTGATTAGGTGTCACAAATTTTCGTGGATTCCTTCTTTTTTTCACACACAGGTGGCTGGCGCAAGATCAGTGTTGAAAATAACAAAGCAATAATGTGAAGGAAGAAAATCATACCGAGTGACAAAATTACCAAAGATTACACCTATGACCTGTCCTGACACTGTACCCAGTCTATTATAATATATGAGACGTCATGTATACAAGTCACATCTATGCGCATTTACTCGTGTTATATTAAATAGAAACTGTTCTTTTAAAATTTAACACTAACTTTCATTAACCAAATTATATTCAGTCCTGATTATTGAATGCTCTACACCTTAACTGTCACCATGAAACTTCCAGACGAAAATTGTATATCACCGACTTTTACATGGTGGCCATATACTAAACTTTAGTCAAAAGAAGAGCGCAGTGAGTGGAATCATCACAATCGAGGGTAATACGAATTTGTTTATCAATATGCATAACTTTCATTGTGACATCACAACGCATGACATTCAATCCAGATTGTACTGGATCACATCTTTAGGTTCCTTTCATCCAAAACTGTCTGTGTACTTTAACATTGATTTTGCCATATGCACCTATCAGGGCATCAAAATAATGACCTTCTAAAGGAAAAATGGATGTATAAGAATCCAAATGAAGTAAATACTTACCACTTAAAGGTATGTAGAATCAAATTCTAAAAATGACACCCATTACTGAAATAGTCTGTGTTGAATTGTGCTACAGGAAGCAGCTTGCAAACACTTTGTTCCACACATGACCTCCATTTCTGGCTGCTGTTCTTGTCCTTGAAGGCACTCAGCCATCGTCTATGGTTCATTTTACTCCAGATGTATTTTTCCATTTATCAAGCCATCGTTGATCTTTCTGCATTTCACCAAACATAAGTTTCCGGCTATGAAACGTAAGATTTGCACAAAGTTTGCCTGCCAAGACAAAGTTAACTCTGCTACAATTTGCAGTACATAATGAGAAGATACAGTGTATGCGACTCTACAACACCTTCCTTAATTAAGTTTGAGAACGGTGGTAGATGCAAAGGTAAGTTTCTACTTAGCATTCACTCAGATCAACGTTAGGAATACTGTTCCTTGGAGGAAATCCTGTTCCATGGAGGAATTACACATTTGTCTGCTAAAGTCCACCTGTTTAGAATTCATTATATAGAGTTTTTAAATCCTCCTGACTGGACTGAAGAGCTCCTGTGCAGAACACACAACACGGGTGTAAAATGACTTTGCTCAAGAGGTATTACTTAGATTTTGCAGCAACTAAATAAACTAAATTTTGTACACTAATTATTTACTTTGTCTTTTCTGAATTGAAACGTTTGTTTATTGCAATAATTTTTATATTATATAGTAACTTTTGTGCCGATCATTTTACACTCCTAATTTTTGTTCACTACAAAAGTGCTCTTCACTCAGGAGTTAGCGAATTTTGCACTGATGGATTTAAAGCAGTGGATGTTTGCAAATGCATATGTAATTCTTTGGTGGAACAGGATTCCAAGAGTTGATTTGATTGAGTGATAAATAGAAACTTGTTTTGCGTCTACCATTGTTCTCAAAGCAATGAAGGAATATGTTGTAGACTGTATCTCTCAGTAAGTAATGCAAGTTGCACAAATATTAATTTCATAATGTGATGAATAGAAAAATATATCAGGAATTAAATGAGCCATAGATTTTGGCAGAGTACCTCTGTGGATGAGAATAGCAGCCTGAGATCAAGGATCAGGTGTGGAAAAAGGTGTTTGAAAGGTACTTCCCTTGTTTCTTATATGGTCTGTTAGACAGGGTCAGGTGTCACAATGGGTCATAGGAGTAATCTGAGGTAATTTTGTCAATCGGTATGACTTTCTTCCTTCAGGTTATTGCTTTGTTTTCAACAATAAGCTTGCATCAGACACATGTGGTTTTGCATTACACTTATTTTGCATAAGTGACTGAGTTAACCACTCATGATAGCTGTCAGATATGTTCCTAGCTTAGTAGACAGACAGTTTGAACTTCATTTGAAGATTAATGTTATTGTGACCTGTTTAGATAAGTAGATATTGGTGTTCTACAAGGTTAACAAACTTTATTTCACTTTTCCAAGTCTTTTTTAAGTATAGTTTTAGTGCATCAGCATTAAAATGAGTTTACTGCTGACTAAATTGTAAAACAGTAACACCTGTTATGAACGACCTCTGCTATGAACGACCACCTCTCATTTCCAACCATAATCGATTTTATTATATAACACTGTCCTGAGTGACCACCTGCTGAACGCGACCAGCGACCACGATGTCTTGGCAAAATATGCATTTTGACACTGTTATGAATGACTGCATTGCACGTCTTAATTTACTGTATAGTCATTTTCTTGAGAAGAAATAGCCAGTTGTGCTTTTAACCTTTGAAGCTCAGTTTGAGTTGAATTTTTTTATTTTTTGGAATTAGTAATTCATTTCTCTGGAAAACATACATATAAGTGCTCCTTATCAGAATTCTTGGACAAAGACATTTATTGAAATTATTGGGAATTCAAAAACTGAAATATTATTCTTTGTGATTCAACAAGGAACTGTTGACATGAAAACACTTTGAAGGTTATTGAAGACGTCATCGCCTTCCATTTTGGAATTTCATTGGGATTTGAACTGTGATTCACTTATAACTTTTTATTGATAGGACTTATATTTTTTAATTCTTGGATTAAAATTTTTGGATTTGATTCATAAACCGTAAGTCCTTTTTTTCATTTTTATCTTGTTTTTCTAGGGAAATAAATTATTTGTTAAATTTTACAAAGCTTGTTGGCTTCACTTTTTTCTTGTTACTTTTGTACGAGCCTAGACACGTAACACTGATGTCACAGTGATTACATCCCAGTCAACAAGCTGTCGTCTATTCAAGTTGCCGCAACCGGGTTACACACTTTGTTTATAGAGTTAATCCCTGTGTGTCTTATTTGAATTAAGTCGTTGACATTTGTCTGAGTAAATGATCCTGTTTTTGAATGAGATAACTGTTTCTTTTTATTTCATTAATTGTTAGATGTGCATTGCACATGTATAGATATTTCATACTTTCCCAAAGCCTGTATAGTCAAAACCGTCTTTACAGTTGATATTACAACCGAGCACTAATAATGTTAACACCTAGTACCTTAATAACAATGGAAGCACACTTCCAACTAAGCAGAGACAAATTTTAATGCTGAAGAAAATAATTATTGTACATGTAACTGAAAGAAGTGAAAACGAGCAGACCACTTGCAAAATAGCGGTTTAAATGTCAGTAAAACAAATTTAGGGTGTTCTATAGGAAAAGGAGTAAATCAGAAAAAGAAATTTCATGTGCTAATACATGTACATAATGTCTTCAATTGTAAATGTAATTTCATGTTTAATGATTGAAGTATATATTTATTGCTATATAATTTTGTTTTCAGATAAATGCATACACTAGTTTTAGCAAGAACTATTAATAAAGAACAATATATGGACAGTGATTGTGGTTATTTTGCTTTAAATTGTTCTGAAACTTGACCTTGGAAACTATAGACCTGTTATGAGAGACCACCTGTCTTAAGAGACCATTTTTTTTTTGGCAGAAGGGGCAGTCTCATAACAGGTTTTGCTGTATAGCGAATAGTTGTCCATATAGGTAATTTCTAACAAGAGCCTGATTGGAACAGAGGTCTATTACTTGCTGAATCAGTTTTCATTATATGCTTTATGTTGGTGTGAATAATTGATTTCAGTACAAAATGAAAATGCATTTCTTCAGCACATTCGTAACAAGTATCTTGGTAGTAATAATCATTCCAAAGATGAACTGTTCATGCATCAATTACATCACAGATCCCGTATCTGATATATATATATATATATATATATATATATATATACATACATACATACATACATACATACACACACATATATATATATATATATATATATATATATATATATATATATATATATATATATATATATATATATATATATATATAATATGCATAAATATGTCGATTAGAAAGAATTCAAATGCAGATATAGTTGGAAGAAATTGGAAGAGCAAGAACATAAAGATACATGTATATAGATAAATGGATAGGTAGAAAGGATTTTGGAAATACATGTAGCTACATTTTTGAGAGAAAGAGAGAAAAAAGTGACAGAGATAATTAAAGCAAGACTGTAATGATTTATTAATTCTCACAACTCAGTGTTTTGTGAACACTTGTTTTATCCATTTACTCAACAGTTATCATGTAATCACCATCAAATCGGTGACATGTATCAAAATATTTGAGAATCTGACTTTTGCGAATGGTTTGAGGACACTAATTTTTTTTTCATTTACATGTAATTGTTTGGCAGGCAGTATGCATTGAGTCACCTGTAATTATTGCATGAACATATCATAAATGCCTCCTGTGGGTGCTACATTTTCCTAAAATCAATCATGTTTTAAACAAACTCCTCCTGGTAGTTAATCATTTGAGACGAGTGCCTTTAATTTCCAAACAAACACCTGTCAAAACAATCTCTTGAGTTATATTTTTAGTAGTTAACAACTACTAACATAAAATCAGCAATGTGCATGAAAACAATCTTTGAAAAGCAAAGTTTTTGGAGTCAGACAAACTGCCTGAGGCTAACTTAGGATCGGAAAATAGGTGAATCCTTGAAATATTATAATTACAATGTAACTCATAAGTTAAAGTATAAATATTTATTCCTTATTTGTCTAAACTTGCTTTAAGTTGTAAATATTCAGATTATCTCATGTGCTCGAGAAAATGCAAGATCGGCACTGACATTACAAGATGGAAATGACACATACAATACATAAAGGAAACTGATGTCTGGTATGCAGAAGACGAATGTTCTACATATCAACACTAAATAAACGTGTTGATATATGTATTATGGTGAAATCACAGGGTATGAAACTTGCAGAATATAAAACATGACCTCTTGTTGGTAAATTAGTTTGCACCCAGACCACAAACATTCCATAAAATGTCTTCTATCTTGTATTCCTCTCACAATATGGTAGACTTGCCCATGGGCTAGTGCCATGCAAATTAGAATTGCTCAAACCAAATTGAGGCAAGTGGATTTGTAAATTCCTGTGTATATATACATGTACATACAGTTTTACACCTTCAGCATGGGATCATGGGTTTCCCTCAAGTTTTGGTCCAGCGTACCCCAAATCTTGACCAACGGGAACATTTCTTTTTTCAGGAAAAACATAATAAATATACCTACAACTTATCTTTAGTGCAGCATTGATTCACTTCTGTGCTGGCCCAAGTAATGGCCAGTGGTGCTAATGGTGATAAAAACTATAACGTATCAATTGATATCCATTTTAAAACAACATATTTGGCAATCAAAACATTAAGATTTGTTGTAGTCTTTCAAAGTACAACATAAAGTCTGTGACAGCTGCTAGTTTAACCTATTTTTGAGATTGAAAGCTGACAACAGTTTATCTCAGTGGTTCAATTAATGACAAATGGGACTAAATTTATACAAATATGCAATCAGTTATTTAATTTATGATTTATTAATTTGACAAGAAAAATAATTCAGAAAATAATGGTAATTATTATCATCACTGAAATAATAAAATTGAATGATAAAGTTAAATAGGAGTATGATCTGGAATGGAAATTGTTACAGTGCAGCTCATTTTAGGTGAAGCAGATATTCAAAAAATGTCAATGATTTCTTGAGTTACTTAAGCATTTTATCAAATGTTATACTAAAAAATGTAAGTGGTCAAGGAAACAATGATTGTGTAATGCAGTCAGATTCAAGGTGGTACAGCAGAAGATTGAAGTGACATATAGTAAGCATTAAAACTTAAAATATCAAGATGATAATGATAAAGATGATGATGATTGTGGTGGTGATGGTGATGAAAAACATTGGGACACTTTTATAAGTTGCTAATCTTAACTTGTGAAACAATTGCATAGGTACTGCAGAGTATAATTAACAGTTAAACCAGTGATGAATTACACCGTAATATGAGCAAAGGACAGCTCTTAATTCATGAAGGATTTGTTTTGTTTCTGTGGGCTTGTACAGCATTTTTAACACATTATTGGCTATATCATTGTGAGGAAACGGGAGCTAAGTGTCTTTCCCAAGGACACAAGAAGGCAGCCGATCAGGGTAGGTATCAAAAACCCACCAACTATGGAGTCCAACATTCCACCAACTTGGCCACCATGGTTGCCCTGTTCATAAAAGCTGAGTGAACACTAAGATGAATGATCACTAATTTTAGGTAACCAGTGATATATGGATAACATAAATTATATTGTTCCCTATTTATAGGTCATATGATTTACTTTGTAGTCAGAGTTTGGCTTTTGATATAAGTAAGTAAAATGAGCTCCAGGAGGGTGCAAATTAATTTTCCAGAGTCTTTCAAGAACTTTAAATGTCAGATTTAATTGGTGTGCTCATGGTTTTGTGAGGAACATTAGACAACACTTCTTTTTGACAAGCCTGACAAGTCACATAAAATACAGGGGGAACCTGATCTACAGTAGATAAGAAGTTGCCCTGGGTGTTGGGTTGCCTGATTGATTTAGCAATGTGTAATTAACAGTCATAACAGGGTTTTCATTCTAAACAACTTCAAATCTTGTTTGAAATCGTATCAAATCAATGAATGCAATAAATATTAATTATGTTACATGCTTGCTTGCTTGCTGTACTGGTCATTAATTTGAAATTGTTTCCCTTTAATCTGCCACTTTTAACAATCAATAAAAGCAGTACACAAATAAAACACAATATGACATATGATGCATAAGAATGAAAGGTTACAATTACATGAATTTTATGTGAATTTTATTTTTAAAAAATGAAGATTAAATTAAATCGAGATCCAGCAATAAGTTATAGACCTATTGCATTTTGAACTACAGTTTCTGAAACTAAACCAGAGGTCATTAAGGTCAAAATATACCTTAAAAATCTTTTTAGTTCATCATGATGTTGCCTTTGCTAGATCATATGCTTCTAAACTTGTCAAAGTTCCCAAGTCAGCAATAGCAGATAGATGCCATTGTACTGTGAGTCAGTTCATGCAGAGATTGGATAAGATTTCATTCCAATCCTTCA
Organism: Megalonaias nervosa; assembly: GCA_016617855.1. NCBI lineage: Eukaryota > Metazoa > Mollusca > Bivalvia > Unionida > Unionidae > Megalonaias > Megalonaias nervosa. Next base: position 7,817 of record JAECUM010014613.1, read on the forward strand.
TTTATGGAAGGATAATTCTTTAAAATGGAGTTGACCAGAAGTTTCACAAAATTTTCAATGTGCAATATGCCAGTTACAGCAGTAACAATATTGTGTAAGTTGAAACAAGGAAATGAACAGAAGATTTGTCAAAACATTGCTTGTTTTCAGTATATACTGTTTTGTTACACTATGCTGAAACTAGGTCTAATTTACTTTAAAATATGGACTACCATACAGATAAGCTCTTTAGGGTTGGCAGACCTGAGTTAATTATGAAGAAAATGAATATGAAATACCATAAACATGTCTGTAATGTAGACTGATAAGTCAGTTTGTACCACTATGAAATGTACTCATAATGTGACCATTTTTCTGATTGTTGGAAGAATGATAAATTCTCACTGTACTGGTAGCAGCCTTTTAAAATTTTAAATATTGTTTATTCTTTTCTTTTTCAGGATATAACTTTGTCATCTTGCAAATAAAACCTGACTTTGTAGGTTTGAAATTTCTAGACAATGTTTGATTGGGGTTGGATATTCTGTTGTCACCAGTGTATTCATTAATTTCACATCAGTTCAGTTAAGGTTAAAAATGAGCTGATTTGCTGTTACCTGCAGATCATGGTCTGTCTTGTTTGGTTTACTGATTACTCCTAACAAGCTGCACAGACCCAGCTCTGCAGGCACATTATGCCATGGCAGATCTAGATATATGCAGTTTGCAGTTCGATTCAACTTAAAAAGTGAGTATGTACAGTAAGCATTCTGAAGAGAAGTTTATTCATATTTCTGTGTATTCTTATGATTCCAGTTTGACTACTTTTGTGTATCAAAAAGAAAGAGAAAGAATCATGATGTTAATATCTACACATATTTGGACAGTTCCATTAGCAATAGTACGTTCTGTATGTGGAATATTCCAATGAGGCATATGGATATACCATTTTGTCAGATGTACATTTTTTTATAAAAAGTAACCATTTATATTGTAAATTCATGTATCTATTTGAAGGAGCTGGGTGTCTCGCAACATGTCAGAGATGCGATACGAAAGGAGAAACTAGAGAGAGAATACAAACAGCACCAAGTGCTTCAATCAGATATTCTACAACAGAGTAGACAACATCGAAGACAATCAACAAATGCAAACAGGTATGGTATGCCCATGTATATTTGCTCAGGTTTTGTGGCAGAGTGACATTCAAAGGCATATGATAGCAATTTACCTTTTCCATTTTTTTTAAAATTTAAAACTAATATGTTGAAAGGATGACAGGAAAAGACACAGTCCTAAATTGTTAACAATTAACAGTTGTACAAAAGATATTCTATATAAGCTGAAAGTCCAATACATTAATGGACTAACAGTACTTTGGTCAGTGATTAAAAACAGAGTCCAGAAAGATGCTTATAGTTAAAAAATACAGGAAGACAAAGAGCATTCTTCTCTTTATTCTGTAGACAAGTGATTTTCTGTTCTCAGATAATTTCATAAGGGTCATTACTTACAGAAGCAAAATATTGAAATTGTTGCCCAGAGAATTTTCTTTCAGTGATCATTATCAGGCAAATAAATTTTATTTTTGCAACTCTTATTCATTTGGCCAGATGCTTCAAACTTTCAATCACATTTTTTTTGAGTTTTATAATGACTATGACTCTGGCTTGTAAATAATTAAATAAACAAGCATGTACAAATCATTGCCTTGTATCTCCTGTACAAGACCGCTCTGGTGGTCTAGCGGTTAGAGCATCCACCTCAGATGTGGGAGGTCGTGGGTTTGAACCCCTGCTGAGTCATACCAGAGACATACAAATGGTACTAACTGCAGCCTCTCAAGGTGCTTTGCATTAAGAGGTTAGTGTTAGGACTGGTTGGCCTGGTGTCAGGATAATGTGACTGTGTGAGACATTATGCTACATGTTTGCAGCATGATGCCTCAGTGCTAGACATCACTGTAAAGTGCCACTCTGCAGAAATCACAGTGAAATAACTGAAATTATTTTAGAGCTGTGTTAAAAATCCAAATCACACACACATATCTCCTGTACAAGACATTTTTTTGTTTTTGTTCATGAAGTTAATCTAATCTCAGTATTTATAGAATGAGTTCAAAACCTTTTTGGTGAAGATTTTTAAATAAGTATCTTTAAACACGATCTGTTCTAGGACTAGTGCTTATTTCTTTAAATAAAATGTGTACCAGATATCAGCAGAAAGCATGAAAATCATGCTTCATATTTCATATTTTATAAGCCAAACCTTTATCTCTTCATTAAATAACTAATCGCAATATATTTTAAAAAATTCCATCCTTTTTCAAATGAAGTTAGGAATTTCCCTCTTAAATTTTCAGTTCTGTAATAGATCCTGTTTCAAGGATTGAAAAGATATGAACTCATTAATGTGAAGTTCTGGAATAGATCCTCTTTAAAGGTTTGAAAAGATATGAACTCATTAATGTTAAGTTCTGGAATAGATCCTGTTGAAAGATATTAAAAAAAAGGCAAACTACAAAAAGTTCAGTTCTGGAATAGATCCTATTTTAAGTTAGGGAAAGATAAATTTTCAGGCATTTGTATTAAAAGTATATAGTTAACTAGTATAACAACAGCTTCAGGTTGAGAAATACTGGCTCTTGTTAAATCTTACTGTAAGAAAACTGCCTTCTACAAATTTTGTTTTAGCATAAACCTAGGGCTTGGGTATCGACAGCAGTAATGTCGGTAACATTTAGAACATCATACGTTATAAAGCATACAGGGCTGGCGCAAGCTATGTGTGAGCAGTCTGCTTTGCACATGGAGCCATTTTCAGAGGGATGCCATTTTTACAGAGAAGAAAAGGTGCACAAAAGTCAGACATGGGAGCTAAAATGAAACAAAACCATTTTTTAAATTTTTGTTGGTCATAACTTGCATAAATTTCTTAAGAGCTTTCATACCATCAAATATCTTAATGAAAGGACTAGGGAGGATTGTGTGCCAATATGTCTGTTTTGCACAGGGCATCATAATTCCTTGCATCTGCCCTGGATGTATACTTTTAAGTAACATGATTGCACTTCTGATGAGTGCATTTTAGTACTTGAAAAACTATCAATCGTACCAATAGATTGTATAAAAGAACAAACCACATTCTACATTAATGCCTTTTTTAAAACTTCAAAAGTTACTAAGTACAGCTAAATAAATGAATAAAAAAATTAAGAAACAGAGAAACTCTAACCTTCCTTTTTGACAAAAGAAGAATTTGCTAATTTGCTTAAAACACATGAGGAATTTGTACTGATTTAAATAATATGTTTTCTAGGTATAAGGTCATTACAAGTCACAGAGCTATCAATTTGGCTGATCTAGATTCATCAGAAACATTGAATCAGTTGGGATCTGCTGTGAACTCCACACAGTCACATCAGAACAATGGTGCTGAAGACCGGCTCTGCAGTGGACATTCTGATTCAGAGACCAATGGTCATACACATAGAATTAGTGATAAAAATGGACACAAATGCAATAGTGATGTGAACAGTTGTGAACAACAGAGTGGAGTGTCAACATATAGTGCACCTTTCAGCAGAGATGGGAGTCAACAAAATACAGCTGCCAGTGAATCAGAGGCTAGTAACAGACAAACTGATAATACTTTCTGTTTAATTGATGTGGAGCAGGAAGGAAATCTTCCACAGAATTCAGCACACAGTGTACGTAAGAATGCATGGTTTAGTTTATTCAAAAGTGCAGGGGAAACAAAATAATATTTTTGTGTTTGAAGAACCTGTTTGTATGTTGTGTTCATTCATTGTGGGAAGTAGTACACCACAGTTTTAAAATCAGGTATGCTGTTGGCTAGAAACAGAAAACAATTTTCTGTATAAAGTAGCATTTTTGTGTTTTTCTATATACCAGTACAACAATGCTCTACTTATTTATTTTATGGTGAGTGCTTTAAGTGAGAACCAATGATATTTTTGAGTATGTTGTGGATATAGACCTGAATCACATCATTGTGAAATTTTACCTTCTCAATTCAGTGTTGACATGCAGTGAACCTTCAAAATTTGTCCAAATATAGGCATTTTTTGCTGATCCACACTTTCTTTAAAAACCTTTTTTGAACTGAAAAAGTGGAAAAAGAATTTTTGCTATAAAAATGTAAATTTTATTTCACAGTATGATGTAAAATATATCTAGTTGTACACATTTTTAAAAAATACCCGTTGTGTGGGTTAAAATTGCCATGTATATGTAGTACATGTAGGTAGCAGTCTTTTTTATGTAAAATGTGGCTGATCATTTGTGTATTATACTGTGAACAGGGCATAAATTTGGTTTGTGGTTTATCATGTGTACCTTAATGTGAAAAGTGTGTAAATATTCTATGTGGTTCATCATGCGTACTTTAATGTGAACAGGGCATCGATGTGGCATGTGGTTTATCATGCATACCTTAATGTGAGTAGGACATTCATTTGGTATGTGGTTTATCATTTGTACCATACTGTCAACAGGGCATAAATATGGCATGTGATTCATCATGTTTGGCATACTGTCAACAGGCATAAATTTGGTACGTGGCTTATCATGTATATCACACTGTGAACAGTGTAAATATTCTATGTGGTTGATCATGTGTACTTTAATGTGAACAGGGCATACATTTGGTTTTGTGGTTTGTCATGTGTATCATACTGCGAACAGGGTGTAAATTTGTCATGTGATTCATTGTGTATGCCATAATGTGAACTGTTGGTAAATATTGTACATGGTTCATCATAACACTCTCTGTGGGTCAAACATGCTGAAACTAGATATAAGCTTATACAGTAGTCTCCTTCTTGAATGACCCCCCTGACCAGTGGCCACCCGCTTCTTACAGCCAGAATCACTTGGCACTGACGAGTTTGTGTTCAAAAGTACCCGTCAAGAATGGCCACCCCTCTAACGCAGTCAGTGGCCAGCATATTAGTACAAAAATGTAAAATGTTCCCCTCACAAGCGGCCACTTTTATTTAAAATCTGTCCAGAACCAATAATTAATTCATGTCGTGATGCAAGGTAAGTAATCAGATTATCTCTACTGTTGATACATGTCTCCCAATGTCAAGTTTCCGTTACTGAAAGAAGTGTTGACTAAAGTACATGTAACACCAAGATTAATATTATATCATTGTCTATAAAAGCCGAAGTTTACAGGAAGTGGGCTCCTCAATGTTATGATAGAGTTTTGGGCTTCGCACACCTGTTGAGTTCTTCTCTTTGATGATTACAACCGGACGTAATTGTCAGGATCATAACAGGTTCAGCATAGGCTAAAAACTGATCTTGTGCATTAACACACACTCAGAGAAATTAACCTTGAACAAAACATGGTACCAGACAAAGACCGAAAAATCATGTGACAACACATTTATCGCTTCCTTTACGAAGAAGGCATTTTGTCCACACTATGAAAGTTTCGTCTGCATAATTAAATTGCATACAGTTAGCAACATCTGAATAAATCATTACCAAACATTACCATGTCATCACGTAAACGGAGACGTATTATTTTAGAAGAAAGTCAGTTATTCTACTCGACGACATCAGGTGGGGGGGACTTGCTGAACAATTTTATGTAGAAAAGACTCGAATAAAACAATTTTATGTTGAAAAGACTCCAATAAACAATGTCATAACCGATAAGGAGGTTAATTAGCAGCAGTGGGAAATGGAGCAAATGGAAAGAGAATTATGTATGTACCAAGATTTAAATGACGTTTTTGAATGGTTTTGCAATGTGCATGACAACAATACCCGCTCGCATATCATGCTTACGCCAAGAATAAGAACTGTTGATATATATTCAATTGAAATAAGTCTATTATTATAACAAGAAGAACCTTTTAATAATTAATGTTACTTTTAAATGAAGATATTAAATGAAGATAATAAATGCTTTGAAGTATGTAGCTTTCTTACTACGTACATTACATATACTTCTCACACAAAATTTAGTCCCCCTCTGGAAAGGCCACCTGTTTTACAAGGCCACATTCCCGGTGCAGAAGGGGTGGCCATGTAAGAAGGGACCACTGTACTTGAAAAGGGATCATTAAATCATAAGTAAATTGAATTTCTAACCATATAACGAATTGATATGTCAAGTCCTGACCAGAGCTTAAGTGCTCTTGAATGAATTTCTGCAAAAATTAATACATGTAATATAATCCATTTATCTCAGAAAAAGTGCTTTAGATTTGAGAATCAGTAGCTTGTCTTTCAAGGTCTCTGTTTCTAAAAATAGGATATGCCCTTGTATTTGGTGTTTGGACAATAACTGGAATTCTCTATTATCATTTTAAAGTAAACTTGATACGTATGTTTCCCATTACCCAAAAATGAACCCAGGACAGCACAGTTTTTGTCCAGATGGGTGAAGATTGGCTATGTCATGACCCTGCATTCATAGTGTGTCATCCATCGTCAGTCCTTCAAAAGTTAGCCATTTTAAACTTCTTCACAAATAGCACTGGTCCAGTTCTGCCCATATTTGGCAAAAGCATCCTGGAATGAAAGATTTCAGCATTTTTGCTGATATGCTGATCCTTGATCAAATACAGCCACTATTACTAAAACTAGAAAAAAAAACTTGAAAGAATTCTGTTCATAAACTGGTGAAACAGAATTTCATCAACATCTTGGCAGGAAGATCGTAGAAGTTTCTACAAATTATGCTCATCCACATTCAGATATGACTGCCATTACTACAAAAAGCAGCTGATTTTAAAAATAGAAAAGCCTGTGACTGACTTCTCTGAAATCAGTTAACAGAATTTGAAAAACCTGACAAACACATCACCTTTACACAACTTCTGTTCCAACTTGGGTGTTTAGAATTCAGTAAGTCTTAACTAACTGCATATTGGTTTGATCACCTTTCAAATTTATACCCATGATGCCAAGTTTCCATCAAATATGGCAAAGTTACTAAAAATAGATCAGCCTTTAAATGACTTCTTCCTGAAAAGTGCTCAACAAAATTTAACCAAATTTGACAGAAAACATTCTGGCTTGGAAGGTTTTCAGGTTTGTACCACTAATGTTGATCTGCTATCAATTATAGCTACTTTTTAAGAAAATAGAAATAACTTTAAGTATGCATGCAAATTACTCTATATTAATCAAATAATTGTTCAAACTGAGTACATTATTAGCTTGTATTATTGCACTATCTCCGGAATATGTGGAAATAGGTATAATAATGATCACAATCATTATGATGTAAATAAAGTCAAATTTATCTATAGAGGTCTCACCTAAGACTTTTGGAAACTAGTTTTTATCAGCAGCTTGTCATTAGATCTGTGTAAATGTCTTCTAATTCATATATAAATGGGACTTAATGTACCTGTCCTTAATGGACAGCTGCAGGGTCTGACAAATTTAAACTCAGATAATTGACCAGTGGGCAACCAGGAAAAGTGCTTAACTCAGGGCTTTTCTTTTAATTCTTAAGTTACATTAGCCATTATTATTCATTATTAAGTATTGTTATAGATATGCTTTGGCAAACAATAGTTGCCCACTTTGCTACATGACCTCAATGTATTGTAGCCCAGATCCATCATTCTGGTTGCCGATGGTGTTTGGACACAAGATGTATCAGACTCAGAAGTGACTGCTTTATTGAGGTGACCACTGTAGAAAGTTTGACTGTAAATTATTTTATTTTGTATACAGATGTCAAGTAGTAGCAGTGAAATTACATGCAACTCTGTACCTATGATCAGAGAGAAGGTGCAGCTTGGAGGCAGCAATAGAGGGGAGGAGGAATATGTGTATGATTTGTACTACACCAACAGTTATGATTTTGACTTTCGTTTCTTGGAAAATATTTTCACAATAGAAGCCCTACAGCAGGAACAGGAATTAGTCAATGGTGATGACCATGAATATGAAGAGGTATATGATGATGATGATGACAGTAATGATGAAAGTAACTGGAGAAATGATTATCCAGATGAAGACCCAAGGTTCTTTGAGAATGATGATGCAGATATCTATTACAGAGATGGTAAGTTTCTCTTGGGTTTGATTTGGTTTTCTTGGTTACAAGGCATTTTTCAGCACATAATAAGCTATGCATAGTTGCCTGTGTATATGGTGAAGTAAAATCCAGGGAAGAACTACTAACCCAAAGGAAGCTAATGGCAAGCTTTCTCAAATACCCATTTGGATTGAGGTGAGATTTGAGTGATCTTTAAAGGCAAGCACTTTAGACCACTTAGACCCCCAAGGCCCCCAAGTTTCTCCTGGTAGGAAGGGGGATTTAATGCTCTAGTCACCGTGCTGCATATGAATATATGCAAAAACTCTTATTATGCGTTATTCAGGTAGATTAGTGTTGATTGCAGATTGCTTGACTAATAAATGGGTGCTTTCATCAAACAGTATTCAGGTAGATTAGTGTTGATTACAGATTGCTTAACCAATAAATGGGTAATTTCATGAAACAATATTCAGGTAGATTAGTGTTGATTGCAGATTGCTTGACCAATAAATGATTAAATCATCATTTGGATAGGTACATTTGTAGCCCATGTAGTCAGAAGTCTAAACAATTTTATGGTAGCTCACTATGTCAGAAATGGATTGTTACCATTCTGGAGTCAATATTTCTGATTTAATTTTGATCAGACTTGGAATATGGGCTTATATCATTAAAATCTTGGATGAGTTTGATAATGAGCAAGATGCATGTGTATTAATGATGTCTCTTGCATCGGATTGACTGAGCTTGTTACCCCTTGGTAGGCCATATTTATGATCTTTGGAATGTATGCTTATATCATCAGAATCTTGGACAAGCTCAGTAATAAGCAAGATAGACATTCATTATTAAGATCATCTAGCATCTGTTTGACTGTGATTATCACCAATCTGGACACCACATTTCTGATTTGATTTTGACCTAACATGGAATATTAACATATATCATCAGTATTCCAGCAATGAATTTCTTAACAGAGGGAAAGCGAAGAGGGTCACTTTTGCTGAAGGATGGTACACTGACAAGGGTGGGGGTGGGGGGAGGGGGAGCAAAAAAGAATGTCAATTCAAAAATTTAGAATTTAATCTTTTGGAGTTCATCTAGTCAGTAGCACACTTGCAAGTTAATCCTATGTTAAATAAGCACAAATAAGTGGAGTAAGTATAAAACAATACAGATTTAAGGTGTTTTAGTGATATGGAGACAGGCATATGAGGGTTCTTGGAATATTGGGAGTGGAGCTAGAAGAGTACAGATGTCAGCAGGGAGGGCATTGAAGGCAAAGGGGGAAATGCAGCTGTATTTTTATCCAGCAATGGTCAATGGTCATTAAGATCTTGGATGAATTTGATAATGAATGAGATCAAAACATGGATGAAGCGATCTAACATCTAATACACTGAGCTTGTTTACAACTCTGGAGACCTTATTAAAATTATCCCATTTTGATCAGAATTGGAATATAAGCTTATATATTTGTTTATATCATCAAAATCTTGAGTTAATAATCAGTGAGATCCATGCATGATAATTAGGTGAACTTTAATCAGAATGGCTGAACCTTTGGCTATTTAGTTAGTATATCTGCTAAAATTTTGATCAAACATAGCAAATAGGCTTATGTCATTATCAAGTGTGTGTGTGTGTGTGTTTTTAATGTAGCTTGAACAATATGGGTCATATTGCTATGATATCTGTAGTGTGGCAGTGTATAGTGATGTCTAGCACTGGGACATCATACTGCAGACATGTAGCATCATGTCCCATCCAGTCACATTATCCTGACAACAGGCTGACCAGTCCTAAACTAACCTCTTAATGAAGACATCAGGTAAGTTGTATGAGCATGATCCATGCATATTAATGAGATTCATTGCAGTTCCTAATAGGTCTCAATTTATGTGCTTTGTAATTACTTTTTTCCTCTTTTTCGGAAAGGGGGGGAAGTGTTGATGAGATTTACAATTGAGGATCACAGGTTTGGGCTCACACAGAGTTCTCCCCATGAAAAACTGCAAACCAGATAAAGAAAATTAAGTTTTAGAATTTAAAATGTATACATTTCATTAGAACAGATTCATACTTTCCAACCAGGACGCTTTTGGCGTAATCATTATGCCTTTTCACCTAATTATGTCTTGCACCTGCCTGTATATGGATTATGCTTTTCTAGTACATTAGAAAATAAAATAAAAATAAAGCAATAAAAAGTTGTGGTTTGTCATTTTCATCATCATCTCTTTGAGAATATTCTGAAAAGAAAGACTGCTGAATAAGAATAATGTCCGATTTAATTTGCCTATTATAGGCCTACATGTACTTTGCTAATTTCTATTTATAGTAACTGTATATGACACATTTCAAAAAGAAACCTAAAAAGTCATTTCTCAGAACTTACCGTGGAAAATTTGAACAAGCAAACATGCCAACAATGCCTGAGGTTAGAAAGACAAGAATATCAAGTGATAGAAATGTTAGAGCATGATTACATAAAAATTTTAAAACCAATAAAAAATTAACATGAATTACTGAAAGTTACGATGTGATAGACATCAAACCTTTGAATCTACATGACAGTTTGTTAGATGGATGAACCAATGCAAGCCTGTTTAGTGCAATGATCAGTTGTTAAGTTATATAGGGAGAGTGTGTGATCTTGGGCTTCTTGTTTAAGTTAACCTTGTGATGGCCATGTAAAATGTAAAGATACATTTTCAGTATTGGAAGGAACTGCACTGAGAGAATCTTAAATAAATATGTATTACATATGAAAGTTAAAGTTTTGAAATTTGTGATATTTTTAATATCGTAATCTGGACTTGGAGCAGGTTCAGAGTTGACATATTCTGAGTCATTTTAGATGAGGGCAAGTTAAAATATTTTGTTACTTAATCTTTAATTGAAGCTTTAATTTACAGTAAAATGTTTTAAGTATTGTCTTGGGCAAAGAATAAAGCAGCTCCTAGCAATTTGCACATATATTGTCTACTAGAAGTCATCATTTTGTTTCATAAATAATCTGGTTTCCAATTCACTTTCATTCCTTTGTGATTGTTAAACCAGTTTGCACATTGGCATGGCAAGCATACATGATCTGGTCCAAATTATATGCAGAAGAAAATAATGGGTGAGGTCAAAAATTAATATTATTTTAAAAATACATTTTACTGCTAGTAAAAATGGTTATTGTTTTTTACATGGATGAATTTGTTTTACGTCTTGTCCTTTTAGATATGCAAGAATTTGATGCAGAAGAAGCTCAAGACGGAGACTTGGTCAACTGGATGTCTTCTAGATGCAACATTGGTGAGTTACAAAATTTCATTGGTTCCTGCAAGATAAATTTACTGTGAATTACTGGAGTTTAGTTGGTATGCAGCTATAGATTGATGAGACCTGAAAAGTGTTCCTGTTTCAGTCTTGTGTGTAATCATTTATATGAGTTACAGTCACAGATTTCTCAATCCACTTTCATTTCTGCTGTTTACCTACCAAAGAGTCTCAGATTTTAACCAGATATGGCTCACAGCCTTATGTTAATGAGACCTTGACTAAGTTGGAATTCCTTGACATCATGTACAAGAGTTGTGCCTTCTGACTGCCAGTTGCCCTGACTTTGGTTTCAGAAGCATAACTTCACTGAGGTGTGTTGGATTTCAACCAAATTTGGCATTAAACTTTATGAACCCAGATTGCCTGTCCACCTGACTTTAGTTTGTGTGCATAACTTTACCACTGTCAATTTGTCACACAGCTTTGTACTGAGGAGAACACTTGAATGGGTACAATGAGGTCCAGCGATGGAGTCCAGTAGTGATCACCTTTTCTATGGGTTCACACTTTTAGTCTGTGAACTCAGAACCATTCAGATGCTATTTGGTATATAAGTTAAATAAGTTAACTCATGGCCCTAGATGTGCTTTTTATGGTTTTTGTCTCATCAGCTCCATTTTAAATAGAGTTATGGTCCTTGAGAATCAACTTCATATCTTCACATGGACTTTTGATTGTAACCAGCACAGTGCTACAACCTTTGCACCTAATTTGATGCCATTTTGTGGGTGATTTGCATGTAACAGGTTGAAAGGTCTCATTGTATCAAGTCTAAGTTTGATGGAGCTATTGCCTTTTCTATCAGTATTAAGCCTCTTTTACAATGTCCTTGCAACAAGCATTGCTGAGGAATCATTTAATATATTCTTTGTGTGTGCATTGTCTCAAAATCTAGGCATGATTTCTATGGGTTACTGTCTTGTTTCATTTTGGATAAAGGTATTGCCCATGACAATTTAATATCATCACATGGGATGTTTCTTGTAACTGCCATGGTTCAATAACAATTCAACATATTCTAATGCATTTTTGTATGAATGTAGTTTCATTGACTTAATGTGCCTTGTTTCGGTTTGGTCTCATTCAGAAGAGTTATGGCCCCTGATAGCCCATCCTTTTAACTTTAGTTTCTGCAATACAACTTCATCAAAATTTATTGGATTTCAACTAAATTTGGTTTATGGCTTTAAGTTGATGAGACCTTGAATGAATATAATTTAATGCATTCCACATTATCATTCAGATGAGTTATGGCCCCTGAATTGCCCCATCCTTCATCCTTCGCTTTCCATTGCATAACTTTACTAAGGAATATTACCCTTAAATGCCTTTTCCAATCTTTGGTTTTCCAACAGAAATTCTTCTGTTTATGGTCCTGCTGAACAATTTTGCAGAGAGTAGTGTTTATTGCAATGCAGCAATCTTTACTAGCTATAGTTGACAGCATTCAAAATAATTTATAGGAATTTTGACAAAAGGTACTGACTCTTGTTTCAGCAGCAGAACTTTAACATGATTGGATTTGTTGGATTTTAATTAAAATTGGCATGCAGGTTTTTATGCATGAAAACTTTAATGTGTTCAGATTCTAGCATGGCATCATTACATGAGTTATGCCCCCGATTGTCAATCTCTCGACTTTGTATTCTGCCGCATTACTTTACTTAGGTTTGTTACATCTCATTCAAATTTGGCTTGCAGCTTAATATTTTGAAAGAATTTGATATCCAGCATTCTGTGACATCATTTACAGGGGTTATTGTATCCTGCTAGCCGATCCTCATGACTTTGACTTGTGCAGCATTATTTTTACAAAGGTTTCTTGGACTTCAACCAGACTTATTATGCTACTTTATATTTACAAGACCTTGAATGAATGTGAATTGCAGTATTCCATGAAATCATTTACTGGAGTTATTTCTTTTGATTGCCTGTCCACCTGACTTTAGTTTCAGCAGCACAACGATATCAAGGATTATTTGATTTTATCCATTTTTTGCATTCACCTTTCTGTTGATGAGACCCTGAATGACAGGAGTTATGGCTCCAGATTGCCAATCCACATAACTTCGGCTTCTGCAGCATCATTTAACCAAGGCAAGTTAGATTTCAACCAAATTTATCATACATTTTTATATTTGTGAGACATTTGATTTAGATTCCCAGCATTCGATGTCATCATATAGAACAGAAAGAAGCTTTCATTTTTAATTAAAATGTCTTTAACATTTGACCTGGAAGCCCTGAAATAAATAGGCCTCAGCCTCTTCTCATAGATAAGGAACATATCAGGTTGAAGAAAAAGAGATCACATTAGAGCAAAAATTACAAAAACACATAGTTGTTGTGGTAAAATCTAGATACTGGCTTGTCCGTGTTTGATTCAGATCAGGGTTTCATATCATAATCAACAGAGTTGGTCAGGGAACTAGAGTAACTTTAATGGATTAACTCAGATGCTTTAAACTTCACATATTTGTTTGATGCAAAACATTAGCATCAGCATGATCAAACTATTGCTTACAGTATTTTCTAAAAATTGCATCCAAGAAACAATACATGTTTAAAATAAAAGGGGCAATTAGCCTTTTAAAAAGTTCAAATAGCACAGAAAAAGAAAAATAAATATTTTAAATTCTTGAGGGGGGAAAAGCAGGCTGGGCATCAATTACATTTCTTATGCCATGTGAAATTGGGGGTGGGGGGGTGGAGCCAAGAATTACATCAAATTTAGAGATAGCAAGAAGCCATTGAACTATAGAGTTTGGAAAAATGTAGTTGTGAAACTGTAATGGAGGTAGTTATGGTTTAAGTGACTTCACAAACTTTTTAGTTGAAAATGACATTTACCATCGATGCAGCAGTCTCCAATTAGAGTTCTGACTTTTTCCAACTTTAAAGTATCATTATATGACATTACACCTTACTGAAATTGGTCTTCTTTAGGCAAAAAGTATTGACTGACTTACTGAGAGGGTTGGCAGGTCTGCAGAGTTAGTCATTTTGCAGAAACCACCATGTCTATGTCAGACAGGTTGACATTGCTGTTGCCATATATGCACAAAAACTATGTGCAGTTTAAAGCTTCAGAGATACTACTAGTAATGTTAGTATGGTTTCCTGATTTTATTTCTTTTGGTTGGGAAATAAAATCTAATTCCAGTCAAACCTGACAAAAACTCATGATATCATCTCCATGACAAGTCAAGTTTCCTTGGCCTGATTATCACAGGAAGACTATAGTTGGGCAGGGACAGCTCCCAGTTGATTCTGAGGCTGAGTTGAAAGGTCAAGGTCACTTTAATATTATTTTTTTTTGTTTGGATAGCTGTGGTTGGTCAGAGAGATAAGCCATTCTTTTTATGGCTGTTTTTTTGTGCCTTAATTTTAAGGGTGGGATATTGTAATACTCTTAATTAGTGGTCCATACATCTGTCTGTTTGTTACAACATCTCCTAAGGCACAGGGTGGAAATGCATGGAACATTTTAGTTACCTTGCCACTGTAGTAGCCATCTGCAAGAGGGGTATCATTCTTGGCTCCTTTCCCAGGAATCTGTGTAGAGGCCATGGTCAAATATACAAAAATTTCAATTACAGTGACACCTGAAAATATGACCTACTTCATAGATGTAGTCATAGCAGTGTCATATCTTTGATGACTTTTGCATACTGACCTATGGTCACTGTTGGGTATGCAGAGTGAGTACAGGGGTGGGTGGTGGAGAAGGGCTAGTTGGTATATGCATAGAGTGGGAATTTGCAATAGCTAGCCATGAAAGTTTCTTGGGTACAGAATAATTTGCTTGCAAACAGTGAGATTCAGTTATTAATGTGTGCATCAAGTTGCTTTCCTTGTCAGGTGCATAAATTCATTGGAAATGTTCAGGTTGTTAAAAACAAAACTCAAGGATGGTATATTTATTAAATGCCTTTATATAATTTACACGGTGCTGTTTGGCTTTAAAACTGAAGAGCAGGCCCTAATCTGCTCTTGCATCATGCACCAAACAGTCAGGAGTTTAGGTCAAGGCTTCAGGATGTGAAATTGTAGCTCGGGTTTTGATTTTTGTTCTATGTATGATTTGATGCTAACAGTTTGGTTTGGTTTGAATAGTTTAAATTTGGAAGCACATCAGTACTTTCTAGGTTATATCATACTAACGCAAGTATAGTAAAGTGCCTTGTTCAGTGACACTTCACAGTAGCTTGTCTTGGCTGATCCTTAACTACTGAACCACCACAGTTATAGCTAATAGAAACAGATAGATCCTAATCTGCCAATACAGCAGCATATCTTGGTCCATGCTGTTTACAGCAGCAATAAGTGTTAAATGCATTATTTGTATAGTACGTTGTTTAGGAAAGCTGTATAATTTTGAGCCTGTATCTGATCTACTAGTCATATTCTCATGAGAGATGGTACAGCTTTCCTAATCAACAAGCAGTATTGATTTTCCTTTTACTATAAGCCTTTTACAGTGTAGACATTTAATGAAATTAATGGAACTAATTTCTTACGCTGTAGATCATTATTAGGTAATGAGGTGCTGCTTATCAGCATGGGTATTGTCAATGTGTTTACAACAGATTTACACGGTGTCATGGTCAGTAATTTTTAATGTTGGAGAATTTTGTTGATTCACAAAGTTGGCAATATCATTGTAAAAGCCATGCAGGTCATGTATGCATTCAGTACCAACTGTTACAGTAATGGGTGTTGTTTCTTAAAATTTTGTTACACACACCTTTAAATGGTGATCATTCACTTTATTTGAATCCTTATACATCCATATTTCTTTGGAAGGTCATTAATTACATGACCTGACAAACACATGACAAAACTCAATGTTAAAGTACATGTATGTGGATATTTTGGATGAGGTCACTCTAATGGTGTGATCCAGTACAAACCAGAGTGAATGTTGCATGCTGTTATGTCACAGTGAAAGCTGTGCATTTTGAAAACAAATTTATACTACCCTATATTGTGATGATTAGATCCCATATGCTCTTTTCTTGAGCCAGTTTAATACCAGGCCACCATTGCAAAAGTCCATTGTGAAAAATGATTTTCGCCTGGAAGTTTCTTGATGACAGTTGAGGTGCATAGCATTCAATAATCAGGATTGAATAGACTTTGGTTTGACTATATTAGTATTAAATTTTAGAACTTCACTTAATATTTAATTTAAGATGTCAATAAATGTGCCTGCATGACCACATTGACATACAATATAGTTTGGCACAACAAAGAATTTGACAGAATTGAGTAATGAAACTGGATGGAGAGATTGAGAAACTTGATGGTGGACTATGATCTCCTTGTGCATAATTATTTTAATTATACACTTGTTTCAGTTCAGTAACAAATGTTAACTACTCAAGAATTGGGTCATTTTGATCTTTATGAGGCATCACACAGTAGTTATAGATTTTTGGACTGTGATCATGCAGAATAAGGAGGGTGCTAGTGGGTAATACAACTGTTTGGATCAGATTGTTTGAAAATGAAGGATGGTCCTAGTGGATGATAAAGATGTCTAGATAAAATTGTTTGAAATATTTTTTTACATACATATCAGTTATAGGTATGTAAAAAAATGGTATTACTTTTTTTAGAGGATGGCCATGATCTGTCGAGTGATGAGGAGGATTATGTATATGGCCATGAGTTACCTGGAGGAAGAGGGCTGTCACATGACTCTTACCACACACGTGTCAGACCGGAAACAGAGGAATATAACAACACCATTGAGGAGGAGGAGGAGCAGGATGCTTATGACTGATATAAACTGGAAAAATTTTTAATTCTTTAAATTTTCATGGCTGATAAATACATGTATTGAGATAAAATAAATCACCGCAACCTTAAATGTGGTTTTTATTTAGATGTATGTATGTATGTTATAATGTACGGAAGTACTGTACCTCCTTTCAGAAAAGATGGAATGTGGATTTAACAAAAAGAAAGAAAAATAGGGTGGAAGATAATAATTTTTTAAACAATATATGGCATTCAAAACTTTAAAAAGAAAGAAACTGGATATAAAATGGTTTCTTACTGGATTTGAGAAGAATGGAATAATCACAAAACCAGCTACACCCATAAGATGGGCACATACAACACACATGCAATTCCCACTGACCATAAGGTTAAACCTTGCCCAGATTAATACACTTTTCTGGTGGGACCACCAAAACATACATCCTTTCACAATCTATCCAATGGAAAGTTTTATCATTGAGAGCGATATGTTGTATGACTTGTTTTCAAGTCAAATTCCCCATTTAGGTGCCCACTAAAAAAATCAAGCCCAGTGTGATCTCTTTTAATCTAGTAGTAAATATGCAGTGAAAATGATTTTAGTTTGAAGCCTATTTTGCATAGTATATACTTGTACATAAATTTCTTCTAAAATGTTAATATTTCCAGTAATTACTTTCATCCAATCAGGTAACTTCATTCTTTCAAATATGTTATTCAATGTAACACCACACACAGGCTTTTTCTGTAGCTAATAAAATAATTAGTTGCCTGTGACCAACTATAATATGGAGTCCTACTTGCTTTTACTTGTCATTTTGAATTATTATATAAATAGATGAATTCTAGATTAAATGATAAAGTTTTTTGTTGGTAGTTGTTTCTGCTTGTAATAATGAAATGATCATGGAAGTACCATATACACTCATTGATAATTTGGATCCAGCTGTAAACAACAGAGATGCTGCAGTAGATCAGGGTCTGTGTTGATGGTTTTACTGATTGTTTCTAACAAACTGCATCAACCCAGATCTACTTATGCATTATGCATGAGTAGATATAGGTCTATATGTCTGTGAAGTCTGCAGTTGGGTCCAACCTGAGTATAAATGGTACCATATTTATCTACTGATAAACCCATGCGTAATCATTACTCCTCCACCCCCTTAAAATGTAATGGCTGATAAACTCATGCTTAATGATAGTTCCCCCACCCCCTTAAACTGTAATGACTAATAAACTCATGCTTAATGATAGCTCCCCATCCTCCTTAAAATGTAATGGCTGAAAAACCCATGCTTAGTGATCACTCCCCTCACCCACATAAAATGTAAAGTCAGTTACTAAACCAGGAGAGGTATTTGATAATAAACTGACTGAAATTATTTAAAAAAATGTTTTGCTGCACTATTATCTGATAAATGGATGTAATTCTTTTAATATTTGCTTACAATGATTACTTTATTCACGTAAATAAATTTTTTGGCTAAGAATAAGGTAATTAAATATGGAAATTGCAATCTTTTTTCCATACCTCAGAAGAATGTTTCAAAATTTATACAAATATATTTCAAATTTGTGCAAATGATGCCAATCCAGCATCAAATATGGCTGTCATTACTAAAGTAAAAAGGCTTTTAATGACTACTTCCCAAAATTTGTTCAGCAGAAGTTGATCAAAGGGGTAGGTAATGTATGATCGGTTTTGGCCCTTAATCTCTATATTCCTTAAATAAGTATTTCATTTTTATCCAGGGCAGCTTTTAATAAAGGAAAGCAACCAGTAAATAGCCGTGATTTTCTTCCTTGTGGTATACATATTTTGTGAGGTACAGGTACATTGGCTAAAAAAGCTATTTAGGATTGCTTGATTACTTCTGACTCCTATTTTTGTTTTCATTTAAAACATTTTTCTCATGTTTATGTTTGGCACCAACTTGGTATCAAAATCTTGACCCAAAATGATAATTTATGTACTTCTTGATCATTTTCCTAACAAAAATGCAGTGCGGACATTTTAATAATAGCCAAATGTTGATGCAGGGTGTTTAGAGAAGAAGTTCAAAATGTCAGCCAGAAAAGCTATTTTGTTTATGTATTGCTTGTGGGAAGAGCTAACTTTATGTAATTAATAATTCGAAAAAATTGTTCCTTATGATGGTGGTTGATCCTAAAATTTGATATATTTATTTGAATTTTATGAGAGGGGGAGGGGGGAGTAAAAAAGCTGTAAACTGTAAACTATACAGTGTGTGAGACACTTGTTTTATACATATTGCAAAGTTTTATTACCTCGTCAACCGAGGATATAAGTTTTTGTATTGTCTAGGTGATGAGTGAACAGGCACTGGTTTCTTATTTAATATAAAATGGGTCTCCAGAACGGATGGAATGAAAAAGAAATAACAGCAAGACAGATTAATATGAATATATTTCTTCCAGTACACACTGTACCCCTCCCTATGATTTTGTTGACAACAATACTGTGGCATAACCAATTAGAATCTACATTATCTCATTTATTTTTTTATTTTTGTTTTTTTTTTTTCATATAGGGTATTTATCCGGAAACAGCTTTAGATATCATTCTGGAGAAACTTTTACCGTATCATTGCATATATTAGGAGTTTTTAAATTTGATATTAAATAACTTGGAAATTAAGGATGGTCAGTTATGAATTTCCAGATATACACACTAGCAATTCCTCTTTGTAGCATGTAGTTTGTATTCGCAAAGCCTTGCATATCAAATAAACAAGGTCAAATTGCATCGAATTTGAAGTTGACATGGTAAAATTTGTCTTTTAAGAATGTAAAGAAAACTAAACTTCAAAAGATGTACACTACTTTTAAAGAATGTAAGATTGTACAATTAAAAAAGGATAATCAGCAATGTGAGAAATGTCAGAAGATGGTTTGCATGTTCGTCAATACATAAGATGAATGTATATATACATTCATGCATGCGAGTGCACACACACAGGTATAGGGACCTCATGACTTTTGAAAGGTGCAGTTACTCAGAGATAAAGAAAATTCTGTACCAGAGGTGAAGCTGGCAATCAAACTGTTCAATTTTAACTTGATTTGACAAAATGGAGCAACTAAGGTTGACTATCTGAACTGTTGTTTTTTTTTTTGATCCACATGTGCATATACAACACACATATACAGTTTAAGTTTAAAGATAAAAGAAAATATTTTTTATGTATGACATTGAAAATCCAGCAACTGAACACAAGCACGGATGCAAAAGATAGATTCCAAAAGGCTCAAACATCTCCATTATTTCTCTGCATTTGTATAGCTTCTGTCTGTCTGTTTCTCTTTTGCACACATACGTTTATGGTCATGAGCAAAAATATTGGTGATAATCAGCTTAAGGAAACAATGGTATGATAAACAAGAATGAGCTAGATGATGACACATGTAATCAACTAGTCAGATATGCAGTATTTAAAGACAAATTGCTTCCAGGGCAATTTTAAGCTATTTCAAATCTGACATGAGAAAGAAAGGCAGGAAGAAAGAAATAGTGCAAGAGGAGCAAGCATAAATCACTGAATTAAAAAATATAAGAAAACTTTTTCATATAAATTAAAAAAGCTGAAAATAATAATGTACCCTGTGCAGCTGAAACTGCTGATGTAACATTTAGTGGTGATTTACTGACAAGTGTGTTACCTTTACACCACTAAACTTCTGAGTATATATATATAGTCAGCATATTGCCCTGTGAGGTTCCATAGGGTGATATCTTTTATGTCCTAAACAATTCTATTCTTCCTTTAGGAAAAACAAAATACTTTGTACATGTCTTTGCATTACAAACAGAGTATAGTTCATAACTCTACAATATAATCTTTTTCTTCAGTAAATACTTAGGTGAGAACTACTGGAATCAATTTTATTCCTACATGTTAATGTCCGCTGGAGACTGAGATCTAGTCTTCAGTTTTCTCTGTTGCAGAGGATACTGTGAAGTTGTGTGCTACATTAATTCATCGGATGGGAAACAAATGTATATTGATGCTGAAACAAATATATTGCATTTTAAATTTATTAAATGCTGATTTTGGTACTCTCATTATATGCATAATTCACATTATTATTTTGTATTCAGATGTTTACTGTCACAGTTCAAGATTGTGAATTCATACAAGGGTAAATATTGTGTACGGATGAATAAAAAAATGCTGTTTAAAATGATCAAGATAAGTAAAAGATGCATGGAAGTCATTATTTCAACTATCATTCTTTATCTTGAAGATCCTGTTAGTAAAATAATTCCATTAGCCACTTTTTGTTGTTGTTTTTGTGCATTGTTTTCCTTCATGTGCCTCTTCAGTATTTTATAATAGCTATCCTCGTCCCAGTATTTTATAATAGCTATCCTCGTCCCAGTATTTTATAATAGCTATCCTCATCCCAGTATTTTATAATAGCTACGCTCATCCCAATATCTTATAATAGCTACCCTCATCCCAGTATTTTATAATAGCTACGCTCATCCCAGTATTTTATAATAGCTACCCTCATCCCAGTATTTTATAATAACTACCCTCATCCCAGTACTTTATAATAGCTACCCTTATCCCAGTACTTTATAATAGCTATCCTCATCCCAGTACTTTATAATAGCTACCCTCATCCCAGTATTTTATAATAGCTACCCTCATCCCAGTATTTTATAATAGCTACCCTCATCCCAGTATTTTATAATAGCTACCCTCATCCCAGTATTTTATAATAGCTACCCTCAACCCAATATTCAGATTTGTGCTAAAGACTATCAAAACATATCAAACAAAATGACAAAAAATACAATTACAGCCAATATTGAATGTCAGTTTTTTTTAAAGAAAAGTTAGGAAAAGGAAAATGTTTTTTGTGATACTGTACAGTTTTTTTTAAAAAACCCATATGGGGAAGGATGTGAGGGGTCAGTGATGAACAGTCTTTTCTTTTCGTTAAGGATTGGTGCAAATGAGAACACGTATGAAATTTGCACATGTTAGACAGTTTTGAAAAAGTGTTTTCAGTCCAAAAATAAAACTTGTTTTTCATTGCACTGGTATATTTTTTAGGTCTTTTGAAGATGCAGAAATATGGCAAAATTTGAGATTTTGTATGATTATATGCCCATTACGGAACAAAATCAAATGTTTATTTCACAGCGTTTCACAATACCATATGTATATGTATATGCTACAGTGGAAATAGGTCATTATGGTATAACCATAATAAATGCTGTTACAATGACACTTACTTATTTGGGATTATAGAGATTCAAGGTATCAGTGAATGCTGATGGACTTAAATTTTTCATTTTTCACATTGTCCACATGCGACAACCAAAACAATATTCTTTTGATAGGTTATTAACAGATACCTTTAAACTTGGTAAAAATATAAAATTGGTTATTACATGTGGACCACCTGAATCATTTAAAAATAGCTCCAATTTAACCACAAAATGTGTATTTTATAGCCAGATATGATATCATGAGTATGTGTTTATGATGTCATATCTAAATAATGTTCAAATATCAGTTTCAATTTTAAGAGTTTCAAATGTTAATATTTTGTCATGGTATTCCCAGATCAAGAACTTTTGAAATTTGTAAACTTTTGGGCCAAAAAGATGCCTTATAGTAACTACCCCTTTGATAGAAAGCATTCTGGTATTAAGGACTCTCAAATTTATACAAAAGATGATTATTCACCTTAAAAAATATGGATGCTGTTACTAAAAATGAACAATTCTTTAAATAGCTTCTCAAAACCTACTCAACAGAATTTGGCAAAATTTAAGGAGAGCATTCTGTCATGAAGGTCTTTTAAGCTGGTATAAATGATGCCATCTGTCATGAAATATGGATGCTGTTTCTAAAAATATAAAATCTTTTAGTAACTCCTAAATCATTGACAAACAACCTTTGACTAACTTGGACAGAAAGTGTCATAGCTTGTAATTCAGATTTATTTATCTCTTTAGAAACTATGGAACTACTGAAGTTTGATACAAAGTATCCTGGCATTGGAGACAAATGCTACTGATGTGCCATTAGATATATAAAAGATGGTACAAGAACTAGAGAAACATTCAAACTATTGTTTAACATATGCAGTTATAATATTAGAAGAAATTCCAGTAGAAAATCATTCTTTGGACCCAGATTTATTGGCTAACATTTCTTGCATGTGGCAATTAACAGAAAGCATCTTTTAGACCAAGAGTCTTTGTCAACAGCGCTTGTATTTGACTTTCAGGTCGCTGTCATTCAGGTGAGTGATCTCGGGTCCACTGTGCCTCGTGTTATAAAATATTATGGAAATATTCCTTAGGAAAATGTATACCAAAATTATGTTCTTTGCTGTTTCTCTTGCACACGTGTCTTTCATAGCAACCAGGTGGTAACATTTTTGTACATTTTCCAAAACTACTGAACCAATTGTGATCAAACTTCGTTGGAGTGATTTTCAGGATATATTCAGCCAAAGTCGTATTTTTGTTGGCTTCCTGATCCATCTAGCGCCCATAGCAACCAGGAGGAAAATGTATTTTTAGAAACATTTCCTTTAAAACTACTCGGCCAACTAGAAACCATTTGGATTCCTAAGCAAGAGATGAAAAATACCTTTCAACCGAATTTCCAGGCCATTTTTGTCATATTGGCTATTAAGATAGTGTGAGACTGGTGAGTAATTGCAGGTCTACTTGGGACACTTGTTTTGCTTGTATGTCTTAAGGCCATGTGAGTTTATGTTATAGCCCTGTGTCCATTGTGCATTGTGTAATATATGTTATGCATCATCCACTATGCATCTGAAATTATTTACCTCGTTATTCGCTTTTTCTTAATTGCTGAGGCATTTTTGAGAAATCTGTCTCCAGATATGTTCTTCCAAAGTTGCATTTTGGTTACTTTCCTAGCAACAAATGTCTTTCATAATAACCAGGAGGAAAATGGATTTTTCTATCTTGTCATTGTTGATCTTTGTATGAATGTCTGTTACGACATATTGCTCCAAACTTGTGGTTTTTGGTTGCTTTCTCAGAAACTCGGGCTTTTTATCGACGAGGTAGAAAATCAGTTTTTGACATTTGTTCAAAAACAACTTAGACAAATTTAATAAAACTGTAGGTCTGTTTCTAATGAGATCCCTAGTAACAAGTGTATATTTGGTACATTCCTGAACAACCACACATTTTCCACAGTATCCAGAATCATACCACAATTTACCATTTCGGGGCCTCACTAGCAATTGTTGGCATCCAAAATTACTTAGCCAATTGGTTTTATGAAGGCATGGAGATGAGTGTGAGCCAGTGAAATATTTTGGACCAACTTGGGCCTCTTGTATTTTTCTTATAAACCTGTGAAATATTTTGGACCCACTTGGGCCTCTTGTATTTTTCTTATAGACCTATTAACTGGGATTACGCCATATTCAGAATGTCACACTATGAAGCAAAACCAAATCACCCTTGGACACACTTGTTCACTATATCAGGTTATTGTGGCTTACTTGCTTATAATGATTTTGATGAATGATGCTTTGGTTGAGGCATTATCCTGTGGATTCTAGGCTTAACGATAATGGTCACTTGAACCAAGGTTTGATATTGGTTGGTGCCTGATTATTTAAATTCCCCGAGTCATTTTTCCATCAAACTTTTGCATGCAGCGAATGTATTTTGCAGCTATTGCATTTGGTAGAGTAGCACTCAATTGATTTTGGAGATGGAAAGGTCAAGGGTCATGCTCAGTCAACTTAAATTTTAATTCTCAGTATCTGCATAGTAAATCCATGTTCTTGCTGTCTGCATATCAGTATTCATTGGGATGTTGCCTTTGGATAGATACAGCTCCTTTTTATTGAAGAAGAAAAATTCTTAAGTCAGAGTCACTGGGCATTACATTTTGGTACTTGGTTTTTTCATTGTATCCACAATAATTGCTTCAAAGACTCTTAATTTGGTGGTGAACGTTGAAGGTCACATGAATGAAAAATTTGACTTTAGATTCTTTATCATTCTGGTGTCCTTTATCCTTTTTACCACAAGCTTCATTTGTCAGCAGTAATATTGTTCAGACATGATCAAAGAATCAAAAGGACACAGCCACACTGTTAATTTGAGTGTTGTTTTCGGGATGGTCAAAACAATATTGGAACTGTGCCTGAGATTTTGATTTTGATATTTACTGCCACACAATTAGTCAAGTTTCATCAAACCTTTTACATGGATTTTATTTAGGTAGAGGTAGCATTTAATACCCCCACCTCTAGAGGCGAAAGGTGTATAGTAACCTTCATGCCCGTCTATCCTTCTGGCACGCAATCTCGTTAATACAACTAGTCCTGCAGTTTCTTTAATAGATTGTCATGAATCTTGATATATATTATGGTCATCACACGAAGATGCACATATAAAAAAATTACTTGCTACAATAATTTTTGCTCCCTTTCATCTTGTGGCAGTGTACAACACAATTTCATTAGTGCAACTACTCCCACAGATTTTGATGGATTGCATGAAACTTTATAAAAATATTATGGTCTTCGCCTGAAGATATATATCAAATCACTCTGTTCCTCCAATATTTATCAGTTATTTCCCATTTTGACCTTACAGCTGAATGCAGTGTAGCATATGATCTTCTGAATTCAACTCGTTTTTAGGTGTTAGTAGATTGCTGTTCGGAAATGGTTTTTTTTATTGTTATTATGTGCATACTGTCAAACTGCTGTACTCCTGCAAATTTTGTTAGATATTGCCACTTTTTAAGCCTGATAAAGTGTATGACAGAATATTGAGAAAGCAACTAGCCTCAATATTTAGTAGAACATCAAGGAACTTTTTGTACATTATGATAATCATTCGAATATGCACATATTGAGAAATCACGTTTTCTCATAACTTACTGCCCTTTCTTTCCTGCAGCAGAATGTGTTGTAAGACAAAATATTGTGAATACAGCTTGTTTTTGC
This sequence comes from Megalonaias nervosa, assembly GCA_016617855.1. Classification (NCBI taxonomy): domain Eukaryota; kingdom Metazoa; phylum Mollusca; class Bivalvia; order Unionida; family Unionidae; genus Megalonaias; species Megalonaias nervosa. The sequence continues at coordinate 33,929 of JAECUM010014613.1, forward strand.
CGTTATTTATTGACTGATGTGAAACTCCATACATATTACTGTTATCATCTAAAGATGCACACATTCACTAATCTCTGTCCTTCTTTGATGTTAAGTGTCATTGTTCTTGTTGACTTCCAGCTTAGTGCAGAGTATGATAAGATAAGATAAGATAAGAAGATAAGAATTCTTTATTTCAGACTACATAGTCCATACATCTAAATTAAAATACGGATATAAAGTAAAACATTGTAAACATAAAAGAACATATATATCATATTTACAAGTATACAGACACATCTACAACAATGGACTGTGCCCTGCATTGTTAAGAATGAAATTAAGTGGCACATTTAAAGAGTAATTTGTTCCATCTACTAATAATATGAGAATTTAAATGAATGTCATAGTTCCAAAGTGATTTCAATATACAGTTCTCACTATTAGATAGTCTTGTTATCATTGAGAATACATACTTTCTCATTACTTCCTCAAAACTGAATACATTATAATTTACAAACATGTTGGAGGCACTGTTCCATCTAGGAAGACCTAATAGAAAACGAAGACTATTATTATAACCAATTACTAGTTTTCTTTTCATACATTCACTAAAGTTTGTCCACAGTGGAGCACAATACATAGTGCAGCAATAAGATTTGAATAATCTAATTTTGATACTCAATGAACAATTCTTAAATTTGCGTAGAAGCATGTTTGTTCTAGTACACAAATATCGATAATGTCTCATCATATCTTCATTATCTGACTGATTGGATTTCAAAATATGACCCAAATACATATAACTGTCGACATACGTAAGAGCATTGCCGTTAAGATGTACAGGGGGAGGTGATGGTAATTTAAAAGAAGCTGGCTGAAAGACCATGCATACTGATTTTTGTGTATTATAGATGATATCATTCTCTAATGTGTATTGTTCACATATCTTCAATAATTTCCTTAAACCTGTGATAGAAGGACTTATCAGTGACATATCATCAGCAAAACTAAAATTGTTAAGAAACAACACATTTG
>JAECUM010014614.1:0-51793 GCA_016617855.1 Megalonaias nervosa
ACCAGTTGTGTGAAATTTACAAGTCCGGCATATGGTGTCATTTGTAAATTGCTGTAACCAGACTAAAGTACATGTCACTAACCGCCATTGTAGTGACGAAGTCATGTGAATTGCCAGTAAGATTAACCATTTTTTATCAAAGGGAGTAATGATGGGCATACGCTGTCAATTTAGAGGTTTGTATTTTTTCTTTATCTTTGTGAAAACCCACACATTGCCGGTAGTCCTAATGTACCAGTGATAAATCTTTTGAAAGGGCTTCAGTGTAGGGTTGAGTACATCATTTGTCTTTCCAGTTAATCTGTAATGCCTGCGGGTGAATGAGGTCTTTGTCTTTAACACTAGTAAGTGAGAATCGTTTCCGGATTTTTTTTTTTTTTTTTTGTTACAGTGTTTCACCAAGCCACCATTTGTTTACCCAGGTGCAGATGGTCGCAACCTTTGTTTATCAAGCTATAACGCTGGTGATTTAAACTTCGTCTCAAAAAAATGTATTGTTTCTTGATGAGTTAATTTTTTTGGGGGGTTTCATTCATTGGTAAATAATATATATTTATTCCACATTTCCCCAAATCCTGATCAAAATCGAAATACATCTAGTCGTTATTACATCAACACTAATAACAATGGCAGAACCTCCGATGAAAAAAAGAAAAATTCTAACACTGGAAGAAAGATTTAATGTAATTGAAAGAAGTGAAAAGGGGAGACAGCTCGCAAAATAGCAGCCAGCTTAAATGTCGGTAAAACGCAGATTCAGAATGTTATCAAAGACAAGGAGTCCATTAGAAACGAATGGCAGAAAGGTGCACAAGCACAGGAAATATGCCACAGCACGACGGACATTGTATGGAGATCTAAACGAGCGAGTATGGGAGTGGTTTTGTGTTGCAAGGAGTAAAAACATACCAGTAAGTGGAAAGCTGATTCAGGAAAAAGCAATTATTGTCTCAGTAGAACTGAATTATGATGACTTTACTGCATCAAACGAATGGCTGGAGAGCTTCAAAAATAGATACAATATCACAGCAAGTGTGCTCAGTGGAGAATCAGCTGATGTGAATTTACAGACAGTTGATGACTGGAAAAAAAGACTACCAGCCATCATATACATGTGCTAATACATGTACATATTCATGTGATGTTCAAATATAAATTTGATTCACATTGTTTGATAGATGTACACTGTATATCTTTATTATGTAAAGTTATTTTGAGAGGAATGCATGCAATATTTAACAAGATTTATGAATAAAGGATATATGTACAGTGAGTATGGGTATTTTTTTCTTCAGTGCTAACTACTGACCCTGGAAACCAGTCCATTTTCACACACCTGTTATGAGAGACCACCTGTCTTGAGAGACCACTTTTGGTTGGCAGAAGGGGCGGTCTCTCAAGACAGGTTTCACTGTAGCCATAAAACTGACACAAACAAGGGACCTGAAGATTTAATATTTTTGGAAAATATATTCTATTACAATACTCAAATTTCCACTTAATCATAAAATATTAGCTTAATGTTGGTGTCTTAGAAATAAAATATAGAATTTAAATAGAAATTTGTCAACCCTTAAAATATGTAACCCTCAACTATATGTAGCAATGTATAAACTAAGGATGACTGCTTGTGAAATGCTAAGTATTGAACTTTCATGAAACAATCATAAATCTATGCAGTTGCAAGTCCAAGCAATCCAAAATCACAAAAAAAACGTATTGGGATTGCTCCACTGGTCTAAGTGGTTAGAGCATCTGCCTTGATTGCTGGAGGTCATAGGTTGGAACCCTGGCCAGGTCATACCAAAGACTTATAAAAATGGTACTAGCAGCTGCCTTGCTTGGCACTCAGCATTAAAAGGTTAGTGTTAGGACTGGTTGGCCTGGTGTCAGGATAATGTGACCGGGTGGAACATGATGTTACATGTTGACGGCATGATGCCCCAGTGCTAGACAATCACTATAAACTGTCACATCACAGTCATCATAGTGATATCACAAAAATTGTTAAAGTTACATTAAAAATCCAAATCACACACACACACACACACACACACACACACACACACACAATATTGGCTGGTGTGCATTTACTCACATTCTACTTGGCTGAATCTCCATTCCAAAGTAAGAGTCATTAAACAGAAAAGTATGGGAAAAATACTCTATCACTAATTGCTCATAAAAACAATAACTGAATGAGCATCTAATAATCCATACAAATGTGCACAGGATGTAGATCCGGGACCCCTCCCTTTTATCATATACACAGAAAAAAGGCATGTTGATGAGTACATTTTTTCACTATGACACAATTATTGAAATCAAAACTGTTTTCTGCATTAAAAAGCCCGAATGGCTCATTTACAGAATGTTGTAAATTGCTTAAGATTTTGCAATGGTCTTGAACATTTTTTGCTGACTTTTCTTTGACAAGATTGTTATTAAAACTGTACAAATTGTTTAAAAATTCTTCTTTTCATTATTTATTAAGAGACAGAAGTCATGAGAAAGTCATTTTAAGTCTCTCCTGAGTTTATATCCATACAATACCCTAAGTAAACACGAGTTTTCCAGGAAGTTACAATATAACAATCTCTTTTAACTGCTGACCTGAAACCATCTCTTATATTCTTGGGCAACAAAATTTTCATATTAGCCACTGTGGAATGGTAACAACAACTAAATTTTAAAGATGGCTGCCATGATTGCAATACTGGATGTCAGAGTGGCACCATTTTTATTTAGTACAAATGAGACATCATAAGAAATCTTGTGGTGAAAACCTCATGCTGATATGACTTTCCATTCAAGAGGTGTAAGTAATAACATGATTTTCAAGATGGACACTGTTATGGCATACTGGATGTTAGATTCGCACCATCTTCATTTAGGAACAACTAAACATTATAAGAGGTCTTTTAGTTAAACCCTATGTTGATATGACAATCCACTCAAGAGTAGGAGCGGTAAAAACGCTTCAAAAAATGGATGCTGTCGCAGTCATACTACATGTGTAAGCAGAACCATTTTCATTTGGGACTAAGTAGTCTTTTGGGTAAAACCCCATGTTAATATGACTTTCCATTCAGGAAGAGAAGAAATAGCAATGTTTTTAAGATGGCTGCCATCTTTGTCACATCTATGTCAGATCAGCACCATTTTCATTTGGGACCAAACAGAGAATATAAAGTCTTTTAGTGAAAACCCCCATTCTGATAGTATCTACCATTCTGAAAGAGCAGGCATAACAAGATTTTCCTGATAGCAACTGTACAGGTCATACTGGATGCCTAAGCAGCACATTTTTATTTAGAACCAACTAGATCCTGGGATGAACATGTGTGTAAAGTTTCATGGCAATCTTCCAAGTAGTTTCGAAGGTGTAATGATAACAAACTTGTGATGTGATGTGATGTGATGTGATTATGATTTTTAACGTAGCTTTAACAATTTTTCAGTCATATCGCTACGATGTCTGCAGTGTGGCAGTTTATAGTGATGTCTAGCACTGGGGCATCATGCTGCAGACATGTAGCATGATGTCCCACCCAGTCACATTATCCTGACACCAGGCCGACCAGTCCTAACACTAACCTCTTAATGCTGAGCTCATATCGCTACGATGTCTGCAGTGTGGCACTTTATAGTGATGTCTAGCACTGGGGCATCATGCCGCAGACATGTAGCATGATGTCCCACCCAGTCACATTATCCTGACACCAGGCCGACCAGTCCTAACACTAACCTCTTAATGCTCAGCGCCAAGCGAGGCAGCTGTTAGTACCATTTTTGTAAGTCTTTGGTATGACTCGACCGGGGATCGAACCCACGACCTCCCGCATCCGAGGCGGACGCTCTAACCACTAGGCCACCGGAGCGGTCCAAACTTGTGATAACTTGTCATATGAAAGAAGATGGATGGACAACAGACCATCCCATAACCTGTCCTGGTTTATGACTAGTGGAGTTAAAAATGTAATGAACACATTATTTCGAGCTGTGCAGTATGCATCAAGTTTACAAAAGTGGACTACCTAAAGAGATATTTACAAGTCAACTAGAATCACTCAATTAAACTGCATGATAAGGTACCCTGTCTAGTTAGATGAATGGAAAAGATCATGTCAAGATGCCCACCCCCTACGAAAACAAATTCATGACTTCATGAACAATCATGAACTGTTCATGAATGTTCATGAACGTTCTTGAAATGTTCATGATCAGTTCATCCTTTGAGTTCATGGACAAATATTCATGAAAGTTCCTCAACTAAGTTCATGAACACTTTAAGAATTTTGATGAATCATGTACTTGAGTTCATGAACACAATGATGAACTTTTATGAACTAATATAATATCTTTGAAGTTCCTAAAATGTCATGAACTTGCTTCATGAACAATTCAAGTACTTTGATGCACCATCAAGACATTTCTTAAAAATGTATATGAAATTTCTATATCATTATATTCATAAAACGTTCATGAAAATTCATCATACAAACTTCTCACAATAATAGTGAAATATAAATAAAGGTGAATTCTTTTTTGAATGATATGATACTGCATAAATGTTCATAGAGATCTTTTATTCAATACTTGTGTACTTAACCTGAGTAGTATGGAAATATTTTCTGGCCAGCATGAACAAAATGTACTTGCTATAAAAGCTTTCAATGACTTTGTTCTAACGTTTTTGTCCATTACTGTCATAAACTGCATATTCTATTGACTTAGTTACTGGTTGCCAAGTTGCCGTAAAAATTGAAATATGTAAACAACGATTATCCTGACTGGATGACTATGAAAGAAAACGTGATATGATTGGTTAATATACGCATGAGATTTCAGCAGCTGAGTCTCCTTTTCCCCCACAAACGAAAGAGCACGCAAACGGTTCTGCAACAAGTAAAAATCTCGAACAAAAAACGTGGACTCCCATGGAATGGACAGATGAGAATATTTTCAATATCATTTCTTTTAAGTAAGTAGAAGTGCAGAGAAGCGATTATGAAGGAATTGACTTGGTGAGAGCAAAATTAGGCGGAAAAGAGTACACAGCCAGGATCATCAAAATTACGGTGAGTATCTTTTTCTTGGTCTTTCATGATTATTTCAGTGGGAGTTATATGGATATTTTATTGGCTTTTATATGTCATCATATTAGTGTTAACCAAACTAATATACATGATTTTTTTTCAGACCCAATTTAAACTTGCTCTTCGAATTTTTGAAAATCACTAAACATTATCGTACCCTCCCCCCCTTTCAATCTCGATACCAGACGCGGTACTGCATCTACAATAGGAATTTAGATGTTCGGTATCGTTTTCTGTTTCATGACATCACTATTTCTATGATCTGATGTAATTTGGTAAATTAAAACAAAAAAAAAACAAACTAAAACTAGTTAATTTAGAGAGCCCCATGACAATGAAAGTTAAATATACTTCTGCAGTTGATTGAACACAACTGCCCCAATATCTCTTGAAAAATTTTCAAAGAAAAATTACAAAACATACAAAAAGTGTTCCTAAGAGTAAAAAAAGAATATCGCTTAATGTCAGTTTACACGTTCTTTGTTGCATATTAGAAATTTATCTGAAATTAAATACCATTTTTAAGATAATATGTTGCATTTTATACTGTTTTAAACCCCCCACATCTAAGGTTATTTTATGATTCAGGATGAAATAGGTATTTGTGAGTTTGTCAGATAATCACATTTTTTTTACAGGAACTGTTCATGAAGTCATGAATCATTCATGTCAGGAACATTGTTCATCATAGTTAATGAATATGTTCATTCACTGTGACGAATGATGATGACCCAGTTTGTGAACTTTTATGAACTGTTCATGAATTCAGTTCATGAGTATTTCATGAACTGTTCAAGAACAGTTTGTAAAGTGATAGTTCATGAATAGTTCATGAATTCATTATTTCATCAACTGACCATTCTCAGTTCATGCACACTCATGAATAGTTCATGAACCTTTTGATGAACTTTCATGAATGGTTCATGAATTAGGTTCATGAACCATTCAAGAACAGTTCATGCCAGTTCATGAATTATTCATGATCATTTCGTAGGGGTCAATACAGTGTTGCTATTAAAAACAAAGTTGCTATGGTAGGGTGATATTGTTCACCTGGCTTACAGTTATCTTAACAGTTGGCCACTGCATTAAGCAGACTTGTGTAGTATTGGAAGAACACAACCTATGTAAAAATTATCTCCCATATTTTATACAATGGTTTTATTATCCATTCCACTATATCCTGATAAAAATATTTTCTAACAATAAAGGAATAATTAATCTGTATACACTATACATATCAATTATGCATTTATTGTATGAAATAATAAAAGTAATTCAAGATTCTGAGGATATTAACCTGGATGGGAAATATAGCCTATTGCTCTAGAAAGGTAACAAGCTCAGCCAATCAGATAAGCTCAGCAAATCAGATGCAAAGTATCGTATGATTGAACTGGTTTACAACAATCATAATAAAAGCTGTTACGAAAATGTAATTAAATTACTTGTATGTTAGTTTTAAATTCTTTTTTATTTTAATATTGTTTCATTACATTTTATTGTAATGATAATTTTCATTGGATTTGAATCTCTTTTCCGAAAATTGGCTTGACCCAATTAGATTATAAGATTTCTTCAGCACTATTTTTAGCTCACAGTTTTTGTAAACATCGAGCAAATATGATTGGTTATTGCCAAGGTCATTTTGGCCCACATGTTAGTTGAGCTGTAAACAGTCTTTTTTAAAATATATTTTCAGTGTGAGAATTTGATTCTTAGATAGGGCTATTCTTGCATACGTGATAAATGGCATTTTTTCTATTGCAATGTTCAAATTAGTGTCATGTAAGTCCATCACGTGAAGCACTATGTGATCTAAAATCGTGGCTTTAAACAGACACTCTAGTAGATTTAGTCAGTTGTATTTTAAACTTTGAGGGCTCAAGAAGTTTCAATTGTTGATGCCAGCTTGTTCTGAAGTGTTTCTATTTTTTGGAATTTAATAATTTATTCTCTGGAAAACTAAACAAGTGTACTTTTTTACAAAAAGTTCTGGGACAAAGAAATTCAGTGGAAATTTATTCTGGAGTCTAACAGAAACATTATAAACTGTGATTCAATCGAGGATCTGTTACCACCAGTACAACGACCTAATCTGACATCATCGCCTCCATACTGGAATTTCATCGAGTTTCGAACCCGGATTCTATTTGAACTGTTTAGTGATAGGACTTGTATTTTTCAATATTAGGATTAAATTTTGGATTATATTCACAAAATGTAAGTCCTATTTCCAATTTTTACATTGTTTTCTAGGGAAATAAATTATTTTGTTAAAATATACAAAGCTTGCTGACTTCACTCTTTTCTCTTGTTATTTTTGTATGAGCCTACATGTAACAGGAGAAAATTGGGGGCTCGTCCGGGATATTTGAATTTTGGCTAAAATATTTCAGAAAATTGTTTTTTGTAATTTAAATTCCCCTAGTTTTTAAATCCCAAGTACTATTTTACATTTTGTTTGAAATCTTTAGTGAAAACAACAGGCTTTTATTCACAATGTCATTAAAAGTGGAGACTTTTTCTTTCTAGTCCTACTCAGGAGCAGTTGGATAGTTTGAAAAAAGATGAGTTGCTTGAACTTCCAGAAAGTACGATCTTTCTTAAGCAAAATCTACCTTAACGAAACAAGAAATTAAAAATATTTTGATTAATATTTGGTAGAGAAGAATGTTCTCGATAAAAGTGTTTTGGATTCGGTCAGTAAGTCTTTATCAGACTCTGACCAAAAAGTAATGGAATTAAAAATGAAATACAAGATGGAATTGGAGTTAACGAAACAAGAAATTAAAAATATTTTGATTAATATTTGGCAGAGAAGAATGTTCTTGATAAAAGTGTTTTGGCTTCGGTCAGTAAGTCTGTATCAGACTCTGACCAAAAAGTAATGGAATTAAAAATAAAACACAAGATGGAATTGGAGTGAAGGAAGCTCGAGCTTCAGAAAGAGGAAAAACAAATGCAATTTGAAGAGAAGCAATTGCAATTTGAAGAGAAGGAGAGAGAGAGAGAGACAGGAAAGAGAGAATGATAAACAAATGAAATTACAATTTGAGAAAGAGGAGAGAGAGAGAGACTGGAAAGGGAGAAAGATAAACAATTACAATTTGAGAAAGAGGAGAGAGGGAGACAGGAGAGGGAGAAAGATAAACAGTTACAATTTGAAAAAGAGAAAGATGAAAGGGAATTTCAAATTAAAATGAAAGAATTTGAGCTGGCAAGTGAAAAGCACATTTCCACTTCACATACAAATTCAAGTTTTGACATTACAAGAAATATCAGGTTAGTGCCCCCTTTTAGAGAAAAAGAAGTAGACAAATATTTTATTTATTTTGAAAATGTTGCCGAAAATTTGAAATGGCCAAGGGAGCATTGGACTCAATTATTGCAATGTGTACTTTCTGGCAAGGCCCGAGATATCTATGCATCCCTGTTAGTGCAACAAAGTTCTGACTATGATTTGGTTAAAGAGTGCATCTTAACCCTTTAGCTACTACAGCTGTTGTGCAGGCTCACTACTGCTGAGTGCTATCATATCAGTTACTGAGACTACTGAGGCTGGTTGCTAGGCTGAATACTAGAGCATCATCATGGCTAGCTACAGAAACTGTCAGTAAAAACATGGTTACATTTATATTCATTATTTCATTAGTTTTTGATGGATTTCAGTGAAATAAAAAACAGCTTACTTTGTATAGTGTCTGTTATTCATATATTTCCACTTTATATACTCCTACATCCCATCATACAAGAAATCCCCGTCATGTAAACTGTTTTGAATCCCACAAAATAAATCCAATATTTACATATGTACATATAAAAACATGAATGAAATCCTCTAATTACAAAGTTGAGAGTGGTACCTCTCAAAACAGTCATTATCCACACATAAATGTACTTCGCATTGTTTGCATCCTATGAAAACTTCATGTCTCCTCCCTTCCCTTATACACATCTTGCATCTCCCACGTTTCGGGAACCGTCCTGGCCAGTGCCTTAAACCTTCGGTATCAACATTGGACAGAGCTTTTCTTTTCCTACTTCCCTGAAAGCCAGCAACCATCTGTTTGGCCAAGTTCATTCTGAATTCAAGCTGTGTTCTTTTTTTTTCTTTTCTGGACTTTGTTTTGATCTGGTGGTTTGGTGACTCTTTCATACATATTAGGGCATTATATATCGCTGTATCAATGAGAAACCAAAAAAGCTATTTCCACCCTTTCTTTGCTTTATGGCAAGAACTGTAATGCATTCTGTTTTGGTCTGCAATATCTACCCTGCCTTTGTTTTTTGAATACTCGTCTGCAACTTTTGGGCAAGTTACTTCTTTTCGTCTGCCGTTTTTTTCTCTTCGAGTTACGCTGGATAGCTGTATGGGATTCATGTTACTGAACAAAATATGGACAGTTTTCTTGTCTTTCCAGGCAAGACAGACTAGAGCCTCTTTTTGCATTATTTTCATATCCCCCTGGATTTTTAAACCGCTGTTTTTTTTAAAGGTTCTCGCATTCCTTTCCTATTTTCTTGGACTGTACCACAACACCAGAGTCCATCCCGACGTAAATCTTCAAATAATTGGGGATTTGAAAAGAAATTGTCCATATACGTATGGTGGTTTTTGTTTATTATTTTTCTGGTAAGGTCTTTCACCACTCTAGAGCCTAATCCTTCTTCTGTCACTCTCCCTCTCTGTCCATTGGGCTTTCCAACATACACTTGAAATTCATGGACGTAGCCAGTTTAGGGACGGGCTCTTTTCCAGACTTTAATGCCAAATTTTATGGGTTTGGCCGGCAGTCTTCCTTTATAAACAATCATGCCTTCATCAATTGACTGGTTTTTAGGAGGGTCATAATTTTCCAGGCATTCATGCAAGACTGTCGTAGAAAGGTCTTATATGGAAAATCTTGTGATGTCCTGGTTGGCCTCTGGGTGGGTTGATGCTTGTGTTGTTGGCATGGAAATGTTTCCCTATTTTTTCAAACCTTTCTCTAGTCATGATTTCTGGTATTCCTGGGACCCCAAAATATACAGATGTCATCCAGGCAATGGAATATTTGGGTATCTGCATAATACTCATGACGATGTATATTCCAAGATATGCCCACATCTCTGTGATGCTGGTTTCATACCATTTCAGGTCTTGCTTTGGGTCCCCCATTTTCTTGGCATAATCGTTTGTTTCTTTCACAAGCTTTTCCACCAGACATTCTGGAAAAAACTTGTGAAAAAAATCTTTCTCATTGCTTAGTGGTCCAAACTTGATTGTTGAACCAACATGAGAATCAAAATCATTGATCTCGAACACGGCGAGGTCATCACTCCATTGTGCAAGTGGGATTATGTCCTCTTCATCATCCGATTCAAAATCACTTATATCTGGTGATGAAACGGGACTTACATCAATATCTGATCCATTTCCTAAGAAAGATCCATTAAACTCTTCGATATCGCTTGCACCGAACCCTTCAAAGTCGCTCATATCTGAATCAGAATCCATCTTTGTTTAACTCAACTACACGTTTCATAAAGTGCAGGAAAACTCCTTCCTGTGTGTCTAAATTTAACCTCTCAGCTTTCAAACGTGTATCAAAATGTTCAGTAACCAGTCCTCTCATTGGTTATGTTAATCAAAAATATGTAAACTCCTGTACTTTCAACCAATCAACGTTTAGTTAACACAGCGGTCACGTCTGCATGGATGCGACACGGGGGTTTCGAGTACTGCTGAACTATGCGCACATAAGCGACACTGGGGTAGTAAACTAGGCTTATCGACACTGCATATATGCGTCAGTGGGGTTCAGGAGCTATTTACAGGTGACGCTTAGATGTGGCAGACATAGCTAAAGGGTTAAGGGGTTATGCGTTAGTCTCTGAGGCTTATCGGCAAAAATTCAGAAACTATAGAAAAGAAGCTGGACAAACTTATATTGAATTTGCAAGAGAAAAAGAGCAGTTATTTAAGAGATAATGCTTAGCCAAGAAAGTTGAACATGATTATGAAAGTCTCGAACAACTTGTGTTATTTGAAGAGTTCAAAACCTGTGTTCATAATGACATTAAGAATCATCTTGAAGAGCATAAGACTGAAACCTTGGAAAATGCTGCTCTTGCTGCTGATGAGTATTCTTTAACTCATAAAATTCCTGTTGTAGGCAAATCATTCACTCAGCAGTCTACTGGTAGAAAGGTATTTCAGCCCAATACGACTCCTCCTAAAACTCAATCTGGCACAACTTCTAAAAATCAAGCTTCTGATAAACTTGATTCAAAATCCTTGTCTCTTCCTATGTGTACCTATTGCAAGAAAAAAGTACATGTTATTTCTGATTACTTCAAACTGAAATATAGGCATCAGAATCAAGATAGACCTATCCCAAATGCTCTTATTTCTAAGAGGTCAAGGTCACAGTCATGTATTGAAAGCAATACATTTGTTGGGTCTAATAAAACCCAGTCTGATTTTATTATGGAAAATTATGAACCATTCATGTCAAAGGGTTCTATATCACTCTTGGGTGATTTGGCCAATCCTATCCCTATTAAAATTTTAAAGGATACAGGAGCTTCTCAGAGTCTTTTATTATCGGGTACTTTGTCTGAAAGTCCTGTTCTAATGAGAGTGTTCTCATTCAGGGAGTAAAGTGCGGCTTTGTTTATGTTCCTCTATATTCTGTAAACTTGTCATCAGACTTAGTTTCAGGACCTGTGAGAGTCGGTATAGTGTCTACTTTAACCATTGAGGGCATTCATTTGTTGCTAGGCAACGACCTAGCTGTAGACAAGGTTGTGGTTAATCCACTTGTAACTGACAAGCCTTCTTTGGATCAGGAAGTTGATCCTATTGAAAAAGAACACCCTGATTTCTACCCAGCTTGTGCAGTTACTACAGCTATGGCAAAGAAAGCTTGAGAATGATTTTGATAAGGAAACTATTTCTTTATATGACACATGTATTGGTCAGGCTTCTGATGAGGTCACTTTCACTCCTAATTTGGATCAATCAAAAGGTATTGATCACAGTGATCCTCTTTTAAATACTCATTCTCTTTTATCTAATCAGGGTGATAAACAACAATCACTTGTCGTCGAACAGGAAAAAGATCCGGAGATCTCCTGTTTGTTTCAGAGGGCATTAGTGAAACTGAAGCCACTGAAGTACCTGTCTGTTATTTCATTAAAAATGGAATTCTTATGAAAAAATGGAGACCTCCCGAGGTACCTGCTGGTGACGAGTGGTCAGTGAACTATCAGATTGTAGTTCCAAAATCCTGCAGACAGGAAATACTTAGTTTGGCCCATGAAACTCCTCTGGCTGGTCATTTAGGGATTAATAAGACTTATCACAAGATCTTGACTCACTTTTATTGGCCAAAAATCAAAAGTGATGTTTGTAAATTTTGTAGATCTTGTCATACTTGTCAAATGGTAGGAAAACCCAATCAGAAGATACCTAAGGCTCATCTGCAACTTATTCCTGCATTTGACGAACCATTTAGCTGAATTATGGTAGATTGTGTTGGTCCCTTACCTAAGACCAAGTCAGGCAACCAATATTTGTTGACCATTATGTGTGCGTCAACAAGATTCCCAGAGGCAATTCCTTTGAGGAATAATAAAACCAAAACCATAGTAAAAGCTTTGACCAAGCTTTTTACTCAATTTAGCCTTCCCAAATCTGTCCAATCATGTCAAAGGTCAAATTTTATGTCTGGAATTTTCCAGCTTGTTATGCTTGAATTTGGCACCCAGCAATTCAAGTCAGAAGTGAAACTATGGTTTCACAGAACTTTACTTGAGAGAACTTTCGAGTCCTGTAATAGAGTTCATTCTCTCTTGCTCATTCTTCAAAATTTTCTTCAAATTAAATTTTACGGCCCTTACAAAGTAAAGAAGAAAATGAATGAGTTAAATTATAATAACAGTACTCAGATCTAAATAATTTAATGGAATACTAGTATATTGAAATAGATAGCCAAGTAAATCATGCAATTAATTTAGTTGTACCTGTCCCAGAAACTGAGGATTTAAGTGAAGAAATTCAATCGGACACTATTGATCTTGGAGCAACAAATTTTTGGAATTCGGAAATTATGAAAGATCTGGACCAGAAACTTTTACATTTGCAACAACAAGAAAGGAATGAACTTAAACAGTTATTATTTGAATATGAGCACTTGTTTCCAGATATTCCTACAAGGACAAACAAAATTTTTCATGATGCTGAAATTGTAGGTTCAAAACCTGTGAAACAACACCCATACAGGATGAACCCTCTCAAACAGGAATACTTGAAAAAGGAAATTCAATATTTGCTGGAGAAAGATTTCACAGAGCCCAGTAAAAGTGATTGGAGTTCACCAAGTATACTTGTTCCGAAACCAGATAAAACTTTTCTTATGTGCACTGATTATAGGAAGGTGAACTTTGTGACAAAAACAGATTCATTTCCATTACCAAGAACTGATGATTGTATTGATAAAATTGGAAATGCCAAGTATGTCACCAAATTTGACCTTCTGAAAGGATTTTGGCAAATTCCACTAACGGAAAGAGCAAAAGAAATTTCGGCATTTGTGACTCCAGATGGACTCTATCAATATAAAGTAATGCTGTTTTTGTGATGAAGGTTTCCCCAAGTACTTTTCAACGCTTGATATGATTACCTCTGGTCTAGATAATTACGATGCTTACACTGATGATGTCATCATCTACAACGACACCTGGAAAGAACATCTAGCCACGATTCGGAAATTCTTTGAAAGGCTCACTGATGCAAATTTGACAATCAATTTATCTAAAAGTGAATTCTGCCGTGCTTGTGTAACTTTTCTAGGACATATTGTGGGACATGGTCAAGTTAAACCTATAGATGCTAAGGTCAAGGCTATCTCTGATTTCACTGTGCTTGTCAGTAAAAAGCAACTGATGCGATTTTTGGGTGTGGCCGGATACTATCAAAAGTTTTGTTCCAATTTTTCTAATACTGCTGAACTCCTGACAAACTTGTTAAGTAAGAAAAACAAGTTTCTTTGGACTGAAAAATGTCAGGAGGCTTTTGAAACGTTAAAAGCCATACTCAGAAGTGCACCGGTTCTCACAGCTCCAAATTTCAATCAATCTTTTAAATTATCTGTTGATGCAAGTGATGCTGGTATTGGAGCAGTATTCATTGAAGAAGATAGAAATGATGTTGATCACCCAGTGTACTATTTCTCTAAGAAATTAAATAAGCACCAAAGAAATTACTCAACAATCAAGAAGGAATGTTTGGCTTTAATATTGGCATTACAGCATTTTTAAGTTTCCATTAACTCAGCTCCTTCTCTGGTTGTTGTGTTTAGTGATCACAACCCCCTTACTTTCATTGACAAGATGAAAAATAAAAGATTACTGAGGTGGAGTTTGTTTTTGCAAGAATATAATCTTGACATCAGGCACATCAAAGGAAAAGACAATTTGATTACAGATGCACTTTCCCATGTATAGAACTATTATTTCAGATACACTTTGTATAATTCATAAGAGTTTTCTTCTGTAATTTTGTTTTACCTCATGTATAATTTACGTATGGTAAAAAGAAAGCTTTATTATATAAATCTTTCTTTTTTTTTTTATGGGGAGAGGTGTTACGAGTATGTTAGTTTTAAATTCTTTTTTATTTTAATTTTGTTTCATTACATTTTATTGTAATGATAATTTTCATTGGATTTGAATCTCTTTTCCGAAAATTGGCTTGACCCAATTAGATTATAAGATTTCTTCAGCACTATTTTTAGCTCACAGTTTTTGTAAACATCGAGTGGATATGAATGGTTATTGCCAAGGTCATTTCGGCCCACATGTTAGCTGAACTGTAAACAGTCTTTTTTTAAATATATTTTCAGTGTGAGAATTTGATTCTTAGATAGGGCTATTCTTGCTTACATGATAAATGGCATTTTTTCTATTGTGATGTTCAAATTAGTGTCATGTAAGTCCATCACGTGAAGCACCATGTGATCTAAAATCGTGGCTTTAAACAGACGATTTAGTAGATTTAGTTAGCTGTATTTTAAACCTCGAGGGCTCAAGAGGTTTCAATTGTTGATGCCAGCTTGTTCTGAAGTGTTTCTATTTTTTGGAATTTAATAATTTATTCTCTGGAAAACTAAACAAGTGTACTTTTTTATAAAAAGTTCTGGGAGAAAGAAATTCAGTGGAAATTTATTCTGGAGTTTAACGGAAACATTATAAACTGTGATTCAATAGAGAATCTGTTACCACCAGTAAAATGACCTAATCTGACGTCATCGCCTCCATATTGGAATTTCATCGAGATTCGAACCCGGATTCTATTAGAACTGTTTAGTGATAGGACTTGTATTTTTCAATATTAGGATTAAATTTTGGATTATATTCACAAACTGTAGGTCCTATTTCCAATTTTTACATTGTTTTCTAGGGAAATAAATTATTTTGTTAAAATATACAAAGCTTGTTGGCTTCACTATTTTCTCTTGTTATTTTTGTACAAGTCTACATGTAACAAAGCTTATTTACTGAGGTTGTGCAAACTATGACTGGAATGTCTAGAAAGTGATAACAAGTTTTTAGCTAATCAGATACAAGATTATCTCATTAAAAAAATATGTGAAGATGCTGCACATAATCAAACTTATCCAACATCTTTGTAACAATGACTATTTAACAAGTTTGATCAAAATCCAAACAGAAATACAGTTGCAAAAGTGGTTAATTAATAAGAGTGAAATTCAATTATAAGCATCTCAACCAAGATCTTGGTGACACAAATCTATCAACGAATTTTAAGAAAAAAGTAGTCTCTAGATTGGTAAAGAAAACAACCCAGCCAAACATACATTAGATCATCTCACAAATATATATAGATCTCACTCTTAAATAAAAAACATACAAACAAATCTTATCCAGAAGGTTAATAAATCTGGGAGTGTGACACCAGCTATCGTAAAATAAGACAAAAGCAATTATTTTCTTCAACATGCAATCTGATCTCTGGCCAACTTGTCAACCTGATTTTGCCCGATGTGTTCCCAAATTCTCCAACTGTGCACAGAGAATTGGCTTTAAATCAAGCAATCATTTAATAAAAGTTAGGTTTTCAAGCAAACATCCAGGTTTGATGAGTTAATCATTCACAAATAAAGTACAAGTTTGCGAGATCATTGCACCTTTTGCATGGAAATGGATAAATCTAAGATCTTTAGAAGAACATATACAAACCTCAAATATACTTCAAAGTTAAGAGGTCACTGTACTATATATAATGTTATTTACTTACCCACCTGCCAAACTTGTGGCAAACAATACATAGTTGAGACAAAAAAGGGAATTCCATGTGAGAATAAAAGAACACCTTAGAGACATCTGCAAAAGGATATCCTGGTTTCTAAACACTTAAACCAAACTGACCACAACACAGACCATGTTCAATAGCAGATAACAGAAACCATCTATCTGATCCAGAGTTCTCTAGTAGCAATATGAAACAGAAAGAGAGAATTTTACTGGATAAACTACATACTTTACATTCAGTAGAGATCAACATCTTGGTTTATATGAGAGTCCAGGCATTTTTATTTTAATCTTGATGATATTTAATAGCCTATTTAGCAAGTCTGGATATAAATCACATCAAAAATACAGTCTCTCAAGCTTGGCCAATTATAAGTAATATTGCCTCATTAATGTGTAGATATTGCTCATAATAACACACATTATAAACCTTGATGATATAGGTCTATTTACCAAGTCTGATCAAAATATGAAAAGAAATAAAGTCATCAAAGTGTTGACAAGCTCAACCAATCAAATGCCAAGTCAACCCATTAAATTACATGGATCTTGTTCATAACTACTTATCCAAGATTTTATTTAAACCTATTTACCAAGTAAGACCATAACTGGAAAAAACTGGACAAGAAATAGTATGCAAATCTCATGCAAGACCACCTCAATGATATATGTGGATCCTGTGCCTTATAGAACTTGTGCAAGATCTTGATTATGTAAGTCTGTAGTCAAGGTTTGTTCAAAATCAGATTAAACCCATGACTTCCAGACTAACAAAATCAGTCAGTAAGAAGCAATATCACTTCATTATTATGCCTGAATATTCAACTCATAAAATCAGTGCTGAAACACTGCTTACCATATCATCAGTGCTGAAACACTGCTTACCATCTTGTCAATGCTGAAATACTGCTTACCATATAGTCAATGCCGAAACACTGCTTATCATATTGTCAATACTGAAACACTGCTTACCATCTCATCAATGCTGAAACACTGCTTACCATATCATCAGTGCTGAAACACTGCTTACCATATTGTCAATGCTGAAACAGTGCTTATCATATCATCAATGCTGAAGCAGTGCTTCCCATATCATCAATGTTGAAACAATGCTTACCATATTGTCAATGCTGAAACACTGCTTACCATATCATCAATGCTGAAACACTGCTTACCACATCATCAATGCTAAAACACTGCTTACCATCTCGTCAATGCTGAAACAGTGCTTATCATATCATCAATGCTGAAACAGTGCTTACCATATCATCAATGCTGAAACAGTGCTTACCATATCATCAATGCTGAAACAGTGCTTACCATATAGTCAGTGCTGAAATACTGCTTATCATATCATCAATGCTGAAACACTGCTTACCATATCATCAGTGCTGAAACAATCTTACCATATCATCAGTGCTGAAACACTGCTTAACATATTATCAATGCTGAAACACTGCTTACCATATCAACAATGGTGAAACAGTGCTTACCATCTCATCAATGCTGAAGCACTGCTTACCATATTGTCAATGCTGAAGCACTGCTTACCAAACAGCCAATACTGAAACACTGCTTACCATATTGTCACTGCTGAAACACTGCTTACCATATCGTCAATGCTGAAACACTGCTTACCATATCGTCAATGCTGAAACACTGCTTACCATATCATCAATGCTGAAACAATGCTTACCATATTGTCAATGCTGAAACACCGCTTACAATATCATCAATGCTGAAACACTGCTTACCATGTCGTCAATGCTGAAACATTACATACTGTTCCAGACTGTCTTAATTTATCATTAGTGCTTTGGAGAATTTGCTACATAATCACTGCATAAATACTGCTGTTCAAAACTTGCTTACCACATCATCAGTGCTGTAACACTGCCAGACAGAAGAGGCCAGTGCTGCACAGTTCTGAATAGCTCCTGTTATCACCACGAGAGGAAGTGACATTGTCTGGAAAAGATAGATTGATTGATTAGTGTTTGATAGAACATCAGCATGTGGAAGACTATTTTGTGGTGTAAAAATGAAAGTACAGTACTTTGCCAAAGACACAGCATGGGAGTCAGTTGACAATGGCTGATCTGCTGGGCATGATTCAAACCTAAAATGCACTGACTGTTTGTCCAACAACCTAACCAATGAGTCACATCAAGAAAATGATGATATCTCTCTGAAATAACATGAACACTGCACTGCTGCCAACTCTGCACAATCACATAAATTTCGGATGCTGGGACATTGGGCTGCAGAGTAGTACTCTTCACATTGCATCTAAAACACATGCAGCTGGTCACAGCAACCAACATTTTCTAGGATAGAACTCTTTAGAATGCACACATACATTAACTTTTATTACTGTACAGAAAACATTGAGAAAAAAAGCCAGGTGCAAAAAATTAACATTACCATGGGTGCATAATATGTAGATCACAGCAACCTAAATTTAGTCAGTAGGGTAGTACTCCTCAGGTTCCAGGCAAATGTCAAGTTTAAAGGACTGTATGTTATCTTAGCACAACTTGGTTCAAATGTCTATAGGCCCTAAAATGGGTAATTTGTAATTTTACTGGAGAAACAAAAACAGAATGTAAATGAAATGCAGAATGCAAATGAATGTAGACTGAATGACATAATGAAAAAAATGAAGAGCACTAATGCAAAACAGTGGAATTCAGAACTATGGATGATACATGAAAATGGAATTTAAATACTTTTGATGAATGGAAATGAAAATCAATAGCATGGATGCTACCACTAAATATTCATATTTTGCAAGATAATCTGAGATCATATTCTCTATAATGAAAACACGTTACTCATTACAAGCTGTTAGGAATCTCCATAGGTTGGGTTGGTGTCAATTTGCAAGAAGTATAACAGAAATATCAAAATTGACTAATATGACTAACTGAAACAAAAAATATGTTTTGTTCCAAGAACAATATTAAGAGATACTAGGTCCATCAAATTTTTGGTGGCATTTCAAATGTTCAAATGGACAATTGTTTTTCTTAATTTTGCAATATTTTATACAGGAAAGTGGGACAATGGCTAATCACAAGTGCCCATTGGTTTTCCGAGTTAGGGAAATCCCTGAGTTATTACATTATTCTTGAGGCAGATACAACAACTGACACTTATATAATGACATCTTCACTGATAGCTGTGTCTATAAAAGTTTTTACCTGAATGAAATGAAATGAGGAAAATGTTTTACTGACAAATACTCTACAACATATTTACATTTACTGGAGTTGCAGTTAGAAGTATGTATCATAAATTCAAGGATATCTTTAGCATTTGCTGTTTTATTAAAGCAGTTATAACAAGACAAGCTAAGAAAGCAAAAGTTCTTTCACTTTGTTACTTAAAAAATTAAAACATTACTTCAGTGTATGAATTTCAATTCCATTTCAAGGGAATGAAAATGAAAGGAAACAATGAATGAAAGAGATAAACACAAAATTAGAATTCCTTTGTGAGTTCTTAAATAAAACCTGAGATAATAGCTGTCAGAAATGCAAACATGAATAGAATGCATATGAAATTTAAACAAAAAATTTTGATTTAAATTACCTATTTCTAAGTCTGTACCAAGTCAGAGAGAATACCTGGATTAGCCTGAGAAAGTTTAATTCCAGAAACAACACATAAATAAAAAATTTACTGAAGGGAGAATAGTCTTGACTTATGAGTCACCCTCTATAAATAAATCATTATTGTTATTATTATTATTATTCTCATGGCATGACAAAAATATTCCAATAACAAACTAGAAACCTTCCATTTTTGCAAAAGTATACATGTGATACCTTCTCAAACAGCCCAAATGGAGACTTTTCTTTTATTTCCATGTAATTTTCACAAAATGTACAATAAATAAGGAAATTTTTCATTCTCTTAAGGATGCTTGATTTCCAGGATTTCAAAAAATATGGAGCAGAATAAATGTTAGCATATTAATCATGGAGTGTCCATGATGATCAGGATAGTTGCAAAATCTATAAATTAGATGGACTTTGATGGTCAAAATGATTACTCACAAAAAATAAAATACCACTCTAACATTATTACTGGTGTTAATCTTCAATAGATAAGTTCGTGATTACTAAGATCAATTCAATATTGTTAAGTTGTAACTGAAATGAGATTGGGCTTTACTGTCAAGTTTTGAAATTATTTCCCTGCATGTAACAAGATATAATTTAAGGTAATTCGGAGGGGGGGGGTACTATTAATTGTCAAGACATAAGGGCTGGCTGAAAACAACTTTCAATAACTAGTTGAGTTAAACGAAGGATTTAAACTACTAAAGAACAGTCCATTTTGACACATTACAAGTCCCTTACCCACAATATTTCCCTCTCAGGTGCATCAAGATCCACTTGTGTGATGAATATCAGCCTGTATTTGGCCTCATGTACTTTAACGTGGATGTCACGTTCAAATTTGTTCTTATCCAACTGCATGTCCGAGAAAGTTGCCTGATAGTATTTCCCTCCTTTAGGCTGTGTGAAGGACTTTTTCTGTCCTTGCTGAAAACAAATAACTATCCTGTTATAAGAAACTGGCTAAGATAAGCTGTAGATATATCACAGAAATACTGACCCCATTTCAATGCCCAAAGCAAAGGACATAAGAGAAAGTTGGGTAAGGATAAAAAGCTTTAACTGAAAAATGAACTACTACTATGTTATAAGAAATACATAACATGCCACTGAGTCAAGTAAATCGAATCAAACAAACACTGACCCAATGGCTCTAAAGACAGGACCAAGGGACACGAGAGGTACTTGACAGCAGAAACAATGGCTTTTGATAGCTACTTGGAATCATAATATACAAGTTTTTGAGAGGACCAGATTGATGATATTGATTTAAGTGTTAGCAGTGACATCTTTGTCCAGTCTGTCAGAAACTGAGACAGAGTCAGACGATAAAGATAAAGTGCAGTTTGGGTAAGAGAGCCATGTGCTCTGCAGGTCACCAAGTTCATTGAAAGTGTTGGTCCTACTTTTGTTTTGAATGAGAGAAAATTTATTTATAGATTTCTTATTTAAATTTTTTCCCTGGTATTAAATCAAAGGTTTGTGGCAGAAACTAACAGCTATGGAGCAAAGTAGACTCTTCATGAGGTTGAGAACTCATCACTCTTACTGTTTATTTTGGTGGGTTCCTGTTTTCAAATTTCATACACCCCCCCAAATCAAACCCGGGGAGTGCAAAACAGCACCCACCACATTGTTCGACATGGTGGGAAGGTGTGCATGAATTTTATTTCTCCTTTGGCTGGAGCCTCCCAATTAATAAGAAAATTATGAACATCGCCCACCATTGACAAATTTGTCAGTCATGGGATTGGAACGCCAGACCTCGAGTATGAGACTTCACCGCGTTAGCACTGGATCACAGACCATTCTTACAAATATAGGACTGAAACATTATTATGAAGTTACTTATGCCTGGTGAACGGGCAACCTACATGCGATTACTGAAAACAGAACATACTGAATAAATCACAACTGTTGTATAATTGTGTTGACTACTCAATAAATTTATTTTAACTTCCAAACACCATATAAAATATCTGCATTCAATAATTGCCCAAATATTTATAGAACTGAATAAATCTGCCAGACATCATTCGGGAACTATCTCACCTAGAAATCTAAAAATAACTTACCTGGATTACATGCAAGGGGGGCGTGGCTTATCTGTTCCTCTTGTTTTCCTGAATTATCAGGGACATAGTCAGGGACGAAGTCAAGGGGTGTAACATACAAGTAAGAGGGGCAGTCCTGGTGTAACATACTCTGACAGAGTCCATGACAGAGTCAAGCGGGACAAAAATAGTGTGCGAGCCACAAAAAAAAAAAAAAAAAAAAATCGCAGCAGTTATATAACATTATGCAGTAACAAGCAAGGCTACTGCTTAATCACTCGACTGGAGGAAAGCTTTACTAGACAAGAGTTATCTCCCTTCATCTTGCAAAAAAACAATTCAAAATTGAGCCAAAGTAGATTCAGCGTCTGTCAGGATATACTGAAATGTTATTTTTTTGTTTACGTTTCTTTGATAACGCTTATTTGGTTATATTATTTGCGGCAAGTTGTACTGAAGGTGGAAAAATACAGACATATTTGGCAGCTGCACTTATCGATGGAAATTGTTTTCTTCGCCAGTCTCTAAGTTCACAGATTTAATTGCTCTCAGAAATTTATTATATTTTCCAGTACCACCAAATTTGCAATTCTGAATGTGTAATAGCTCGTAAATTACCCAAAGTATTATCAAGTTTCCTGCTGTTGGTGTAATCAATCACAAAACCATCTTCGATTAGTCCGTGGAAACATTCATAGATAAATTTATGACAAAGATATATTTTTTTCCCCGCCAACATTAAATCTGAGATAGCCAGTATTATTAACAGAATGGACTGTTATTTTTAAGTCGACAGTTCCTAATTACACCATCACGATATGCCTCATAATTCTGATGATGAGATGCTTCACAAATTCATTTTGCTCCATTTATATAATTATATTATTTGTCTACATAATTATTTTATTGTTAGCGTGAAAATCTTGTGAGATAACCTTTGGCATTTTTTTATGGGAGATTCATTACCGACGCTAATGGCGTTATTTCTTTTATCATAATATTGTTTCAGCTCTCTGTATTTTTTACCACTGCATTTTCCACACAGCTGCGTTTCTCCTCTAACCCCAACACCACATCGTAAACACTGTTTTGGTCCTAGACTCCCTCTCCGCATGCTTTGCATGTGATATTCACAGAATTCATTTATACAAGACCGATTACAAGGAATTGCAGAACTAATCATCAACCACTTACAGATATTCTTCGCATGAATCATTATATAAAAAAATTAAACTTTTATTTAAATATATATTTGCCTTAATTATAACATGGAGGAATTTGCGAGATTATCTGTAATTAAACCCTCTAAAGCCAGATTTGATCTTGACAGAATAACCCCTAAATTGCCTAGGCGAGCTCTGGTTGATTTGACAAATAAATCTTTAATCAATCATATTCGTGAAGCCAAGAGGGAATTTCACAATGATGGTGCGGCTCATGTGTGGTCAACATTCAAAATTATGCAAGACGTTGATGCTACAATGAATGAGAAGCAAGCAGTGATGATTTCTTAATTATCTTGACATTCTATAAAATCACGAACAAAAATATATCTTTAGAATAAAATTTATCATGGCGACAGATGACACATGGATTATCCATGACAAGATTTCCAATAAGGGTAAAGACCTGACTGATTTTGTACGAATTGAAATATACAAAAAATGGAGCTTCAATAGAGATTATTGATCGTAACATACACGTGTGGACTTGGGACATAACAATACTTCCACAAAATCGAACTGATAAATTTTATAACAGTGATATATTTGATTTTATCAAGAGTGACCCTGTATCTGTGTGGTTGTTTCAAAGTTCAGAATCTGTGAACTGTGATCAGTTTGTATTGCCTAATGGAGATATTTATTGTACAGAATCTCTCCACAATGAAATGAAAAATCTTGCGTTGAAATACACAAACGATAATGATGTTATCGATTGATTACTCAGGAATTGCCTCACCATTCTGTCAGTTGCTGCCCATGCTGCTCAGAAGGAAAATTCACAGTTGGAAGTTCTTGAAGATGTCCAACACAGTTGTATCAAATATGGACACAGCGGACTGTGGAATATTAAATACAATTATAAGGATGTTATCTCGGTTGACATGGCTGCATGTTATCCTGGAAATTTTCTTGGAGCGGGTGAGTGTTCTGAATATTTCAAGCGATTTGGACATCCAACACACAAGATGACCAGAGTTGCAATAAATGGACCCTTACCAGATTCTGACTTAACTGGATTTGCCTATATTGAGTCATTCGAGTCTGCACTGAAAAATCTTCATCCGGTTGTCGCTGTTTGGTTTGGAATACATTTTAGCGAATGCGGTTGGGCTCCAATAGTTTTATTACGATATATGCTTGATGTAAAAATATTGATATCGTTGGTTGTTAAGTGAAGCAATTATATCATATCGTCCACTGAAACAAGTTTGGTTACCACAACAGAAGAAATATTCCCCCGATGAAAATTCGGACAATACCGATCTAAAAAATAAACCTATAAAAAGATCTTGGAAGAAAAACAATTAGTAAATTTACGCAAGGAGGATCATATGATCATAAACGACATTGTACAAGATTAATTACAGATGATGCTGAACTCGATTTCATAATTGCTGATACAACAGAGAGAAGCACATTTATAAGTCGAAGTAATGTTAACTTGTCAGGCGGAACTAAATTAGCTACAATTGTGAGCTAAACTGATGGTGACTCACCACAGTTTACTCATTTAAGATCTTCAATGCTTGTGTACGTTTTGATAAACCTATTATCGATGATAAACAGGTTTCCTGATACCGCAGTTAGAGTCGCCACAGATTCATTTTATATATCGATAAAAAAATATGCAGGACTGCTAAAACAATTACATATCAGCGCTGATGCATCATGGGGCAAATGGAGAGTAAAGCAAGAAAAAATTCTTGGTTATTCTGGATCCACTGATTATGAATCTAAGGAAATATATTATAAAAATAAACAGATGTCAAAACTTTCATCGGCTCCATCGGTATATGATCCTGTGGCCAGGCATAAAACAGTTTATCTCAATAGACTGGGAGGTTCTGGTAAAACAACTCGTGCGATTGAATTATTTCGGAATTTTGATATGGTTGTACTAACTCTGACTCACCGGCTTGCCAGAGAAATGAACAAACGAGGAGTTAAATCTCATACTTATCACAGCTTCTTCTGATAGAAGGGAGATGCATGGACTCCTGAGTGAATGGGTGAGAAATATACCCCTAAGATTATTACCTAGGATGAAGTATGGATGGTGTTGCTAGATGTATTAAAAATGTTTCTTGATTGGTTATGGACGAAAAATACTGCTGTTATCATGTGTGACAATCATGGTCAACCACCACCTTTTGTTGGATCATCTCTGCATTAATGGCTGAAAAAGTTTGTAGATGATTATAAGGAAATAATTGATGATAATAAAGCTATTGATGAACCGCTGAAAGAGTTTAAAAAATTAATCAGACTGCAGCCAGATAAAATTCAATGTGACATAATGCATGAAGTAATTCCAGAGACTATGATGAATGATTTTTGGAATTTGTGGAGGCCTGCTGATTTGATAGTTGCAAGTCGGAAGATAGTTCGTGATACACTTCAACAGCAATTATTTCTGTTACATAAAGAAAAGTTTTCAGATCTACCTGTGCCATTGTGTTATCGACCAGCAGACACACACAAACAAAATACTGAAGCTGAGATTCCTGGAATTAATGAGAAACAAAAACTTGTATTAAATGATATTGCTGCTGTTCCTGTGAGTGCTGTTGAGAGCATGTTAATGATGGACAAAACTCTGTGGACTCCAGGATGTGCTATAACCATTCATTCATCACAAGGATTAACTATTTCCAATACAAATATCTGGATTGTTGCTGATCGGATCGAATAGTCAAATTTAGTTTATCTAGCGGTGTCAAGAGTTAGAAGAATGTCTCAGCCACGGAGGGTTATCATAGACTGCACAATGACTCAGGAAACCACTGCTAGTAATTGCAATGATATAGTAAGGAAAAAATTAGCTGGTTATCAGCGATCTGACAAAAAAAAACTAAATGTGACTTTGACCTTGATGTTAAGTTTATCATGATGCTGAAACAACAACAAAATAATCACTGTGCTTGCTGTAATACAGTAATGTTGTGGCAGTATTCTACTAATGACCCACGACAGTTTACTGTGGATAGAATTAATAGTAGTCTCGGTCATATACACGAAAATGTGATGCTGACCTGTCTTGAGTGTAATTGACGTAGGGGTGCTGGTGTCCTGCCTTCACAGAAGTGAAGGCAGTGGTATTTGTGTGTCTTTTGGAATTACTTGTACTTGTTCACGTACAAATCCATGTTGAGGAGCAGTTGAATCTAGTTTGAAGATTGCAGGTCTACCTGTGGATCTTACCACGCTGGAAATTTTATGTGTGGTCACACTCCAAATAGGATCAGTTGCTCTTTTTTTTTTCCCCCTTCAAGTTCACCAGGTTCATATAAATATCTTACAGTCACATTACCTAGTACTGGTTGTTTTGAGAAAGAGTCACATCAATGTAGTGGTATATGTTTTTTTGTGATCACATTGATGGGTTTCATGGAAGTCCAACGAGTAATTTCATTATTTAATGCAGCTATCACACTTGGTAGTCTTGCAATCCATTCACAAGATATCTTATCCTCCTGAACTTTGTTCAGGGACTTAAGGTCAGTGGATATTTCCTTCACATATTGGTATCCAAACAATCGCTCAGCAAGT
Organism: Megalonaias nervosa; assembly: GCA_016617855.1. NCBI lineage: Eukaryota > Metazoa > Mollusca > Bivalvia > Unionida > Unionidae > Megalonaias > Megalonaias nervosa. The sequence goes on from JAECUM010014614.1 coordinate 26,874, forward strand.
GTTTGATTAAATTGCTCAACGATTGCCTGATGGCGATGAATTGTGGTGTGTCCTCGTCTGATTTTGACATTATGTTGTTTCTTCGTCAATGTTACTGCACCAAGAAACTCCTTGCCAGGATCAACCTGTAGCAATTGTGGCCATTGTAGACCACCTTGTGGTCCAGATCCTCATTGATAGATTAGTTCAAACACAGATGCAACTTCAGTTGCTGATTTTGTTGATAGTGGTTCTGCTTCTTTATATCTACTTGCAACATCAACGACAGCGCATATCTGAATGTGAGTGATTGACGTCTACATGTTTTAACAGTATCATGCGGTAAAAACAAAATATCTGCTTGATGAACTTCATTGAGAGTGCTGTCATCAAAATGTGCATACTGAATTATTTTAGGTGGTGGTAGATAAATTTGCCATATTGCCTGTCATGCTAACCAATTTGCAGCAATAGAACATGTGACATTTGCTGCATCAGCAAGTTTACTAATCGCTGCTCTACCCCTCCAATATCTTCTTGGGCTATAATAAATTGATTCCATTATAATAGTTATTTATGTATAATTACCAGCTTCTAGCACTAGTTTACCTTTCATCGCGGATCTTACCAGCCAATTAGCTATTGATTCTCTGAGAGATTTAATTTTTACAGACTTCAATGTGTGTATCAACTTCATGTCTGCAACATGTCTTTGTTGCAGATTTGGATTTTTATATGCGACATCATGAATCTGGCATGCTTGATCAATCACATTTATTGGATACTCTCCAGGTCTTGGTTGGTCTCGCTCATCAAGACGGATATATTGTTGGGTTCCATGGAGCTCCTGGTAATTTTCCCAGTGAAGCAGTGATATCACCACCTGTTTCATTAGAGATATATCTGTATTTGCTTGTACCAAAGTTTACACACTTGCCTGTAAGTGCACATTTTTTATTTTTTGTTATTACTATTGTTAATCCACTTGTGAGGGTGGATGCTCTGCATCAAACACAATACAAATTCGTATTATTTATTATATTTCTACAACATGGATATCACTGATTTCTTAGTGACACAAACACAAGAGCCAATCAAGCATCATCCAGCACTACCAAATTCTATCAGAGCAACTACCACAGGTCCATTTGGGTCTGGTAAGATGCAATTGTTGCTTAATCTGATAATGAGATGGCTCAAGAGGGATAGGTTGTATTTAATGGCACCGTCTGTAGATGACCAGCAACGCTATAATGTGCTTAAAGATTTTAATGAAGAAGCAAAGTCGTCGGGTGAAGATGGTAATGATATTATTGATTTTATCACCGATATTGATGAAGCTTCATCTGTAGATGACCTTGATGGATATATTAATAATCTCGTAGTATACGATGATGTAATGCTGGACAAACAATCAGATCCAGCTCGGATATTTTCCCATGGTAGGCACAAAAATACTGACATAATTTATGTTACTCAGAGGTATACACAAATACCTAAAGTGATCAGAGACAATTGTAATCTTTTAGTTGCATTTCGTGGAGTTGATACCCACATACTAAGAAACATCCACCAGACTTGGTGTTCAGGGGACATGTATATCATTAAGTTTAAAAATTTCTTCTCGCATGCGCAAGCTACCCCACACAGATTTATCACGATAAATTTACATGATCCTCAGTTGAGGTATCATGTAGGTCTCTATAAAATATTTGTTTAAGAGACAGCAGCAGGGAGGGTGACGACAAACAGTGAGTGTCTGGGTCGGTAAATGAGAACGCAAAAACACAAGTGTCAAAGATAAAATAACCCAATTAGAGAGGCCTCGGTTGGTTAGAGGCTTTGGTTTGGCATTATTGATGCTTGTGTTTTCATTTCTGTAGGAAGCTTTATTTTCGCGAAATAACCCTCCTAAACTTTGTAGGATTCACACTCCCTGCTGCTCACTTCAACCATCATAAAATCATATTCAGTAACAGCTGTTTTTCCTCATCCAGGTGGTCAATAATTAGCATCTGTGAATTTTCTTTTACATTATTTCACTGAATAATACAGTATATAATACAATTATGTCTTCATACCGTGTATGATCTCAAGCAAACACATGTACTACAAATCCAACTCTAGTTCAAACACATAATTGATGAGGAATGATTACTGGAACTTGTGTTTGGTGTGGAGCAAAGAAGTTTCTGTTTGAAGGAACTTAAAGTTCCATCAGCCTCAAAAAGTACGGGGTTAAAAAAAAAGGGTGACTGTGATATTGCTGCTGCACTGACAAAACTACCAGGAACACCAAGGTGTAAATACTGTTGTGAAAAACACATTCCTGGATACAATTACTGTGGCATACCTGTCAACTTGCACACCAGATGAAAAAAAAAATTTCTTTTTTTTATTTTTCCATACCTACCTACCTATCTCATAATATCTCCTGATTTTTGCAGAGAACTCCGATCATTACATTATGTCTGTTGATTTTCATTCCTCAAAAAAACAAACAAACACATAAACAGATGTATCATATGCAATCCACAGAGGCCATATTCTATTTTATCACCTTTGAGTATTGTTGTGACAAAATAATTATCATCACACTACAAGAATTTTTTTCTTCAGTAAATAGAATGTTAAGTTTAAACATTATTTGTATAAGTTTGTTAAGGTTTTTTTAACCCATAAACAATACTAAAATCAAAATAAACCACAAGAGTAAAACTGTCAGCAATTAGTTTCAATCCCAAGAATAATCAATGTGAATGCTGAGTAATTTTCTCTACAAGCAAAACAGCATTTCCATTCCTACCAAAGAAACTTACACGAGTAAACACCTGGCATTAGAGTACCATATATAAATGTTAATTACCATCATTAAATTAAAAGAAATAATGAATAAACATATCACGCTGCCTATGTGCCCTCAAAAAACTAATTCAAAATAAATATGTTATTTAGTAAACAGTGTTAAATGCCTTAAGAGTTGACAATAATGAAATTAAGGTGGGATAATAAACTAGGGAAAAGTAGTTGCCACATGTATGGTAGCTTGAGGCTGCAGATTTGAACTAAGTTGAATATTCACACACACACACAAGTTAGTTACAACAAAATGGGGCATTGTTTATCTGCCAATCAACTGCTAGTGCTTATATACACACACTGTAGAACATGGTTTCTATGAAGTATGTCAGAAGGGCAGTCATTTTTGCAAGACAATTGCAATGATAAGGATTAACTATTCATTAGTCACTCTGGCTTTTTGCTAATTTACTTAGGACTAACCTTTAGCTATTGTGCAGTTTGGCAACAGCTGACCAGAATATGAAAAGGGGGCAGGGTGAAAGAATAAGGCTCATCACAGGGAGAAACGCAGGTCCTTTGAAAATTTATTGCATATCAGTCAATATTTAGTGAAAATGACATTTAAAAATGCTGCAAAAACATCCTGATTTTAGGTCCCAATCTCCCTATTTTTTATTCAATCTTTCTGCTTTGCTTCTGAAAAGTTGAAAGTATGCTGTGGACATGATACACACCTTGAAATACGATTTGATTCAAAAACTAAACAAAGTCTGGTAAAGCACCCATGAATCATGTTCATGCTGCATGTTACCAACATGACCTTGCCTATAAAGCATCAAACGATATCCATGCACATCAATGTGCTGCAGTGAATCTGATCCATGAAATGAATGTGATTAATGCAACACCTGGAGAACAAATTGCAAGATGGATAGTCAAAGGAGGCATGAAAGCCAAGATTGCACAAGGAGGCTATGCCTCTCAACCATTAAAAGTAAATTATACTAACAACAAACAAACAAACAATGGCTGCAAAAAGCCAAACATTATCAAAAATATTCTACAGTCCAAGTGAACATTGTCAAGGTGAAGCTGCCATGGAAAAGTTTGCAAGTGCTGCAAATGTCACTCTTGGGAATGCTTGAAGATCAAACAAGCGTTGTGGCAAATTTACTTGCCAGTACAAAGAACTATCTCTCACTGTATGTTTTAATGTCCAAACACCACATGAAGTTCATCAGGCTGATTTGTTGTTTTCTTCGTGTACCTGATCATGTTGCACAAGTGTGTATCTACAAGTCAATGTTGCCAGCAGATACAAAGAAGCTGAGCCATAAGTTTCAAAGATGCACTTGAATGCATTCATAAAAATTTGCCACTAACATGGCCATGATTAATGAACCCTGGTAAAGAATTTCTCAGATCTGTTAACAAACCACCATCTGCGAGTCCATGTTGGACATGTCAATATTCATCATGACAAAGCTATTGTGGAACAATTTAATTGCACACACACAAAAGTTATTCAGTCATCAGTACACACAAGAATTGTTGATGAAGCTTCAGCAGTCTGACAAATGAGTAACACACCTCTATTAGTCTTAGTGGCACTAAACAATGAAGTTACTTGCACAATCAGATTAAAACCAGCGAATGTAATTTGATAAAAGACTGTCACATTTACTCAGAAAATTATATCTAAGCCAGCACCATTACAGCCACTTGGAGACACACAAGTTTGTTTGGTACCTGTAAGCACCAGGATAGTTAGAAGGTGGACAGTGTCATGCTACTGACCCAGTATGGTCCATGGATGTGTTTATGATTTCAGAATCGATTGATAATCCAAGACAACCAACATGGTACTATTTGGGGCCTGTTAATGAACAAGCAGCAATGCCACCAAGCCAAGCATTTGTATGAGAGGAACTGCAAGTTGTCCCAGCAAATATGGAACTGTACCAACATTTGTTTTGATGCACTAGTGCATTACATTAATCTGTCTGCCTTAATTTGATTCACAATAGCATGGTGGTGATTCCATCGGGGAGTATCCAGCGCTTGGTATAAACTCACTTTAGTTCATCAGTAAACATCTGTATGATGTTTCTAACACCATATCATATCTGCCATGCATGTGAATTCATACTGGTCTAAAAGACATTGGATGTACATGTTATGTTTGAGATCTTTGCATTATTTCTATTAAAATATGGTTACCATTCAAGGAGAGTCAGCTAACAGGTGTTATGTACTGACAGGTCTGAATGACTGTCTGAACCTACCCAAATAATCCTAAATCTACAGAAAACAAAATACAGCAAATGAAACAACCAACAAAAGTACTATGTGAATCAAAAAACAGTCGCTGAGATGTTTCCCAACACTCAGCTATAAAACATCAGATGCTTTGGATAATGCACTTCCTGAATGAAGCAGTCTGAAATATGACAACATTCACATAGGGTTCTACTAACCATAGCATGCATACATTATAGACAAAATCTACCTGCGATATGACTTATACAATCATCAACTAGTGTAATAAAAGTTAGCATATTGAGTCCTGTTGATCCACACCTACCTTGAGTTTTTCACTGTACTTTTCCACCAGTTTGAGATCCAGGGAGCACTGCTCAGCTGAGTAAGCCATATTGACTTTCTGCTCATAGCAGAAGAATGCAGTCACCTCCCTTCCTCTTGTTAGACAATCTAGCTTTTCAGCAGCCAGGATTCTGATGGGGAAAATTATTCTGTATAGTTCTATGTATTTAGTTACTAAACAAATCTGGAAGAGGTTTCCAGCACATTAGCTTTCACTGCATGTTTATTTCTACTTGTTATATATGCAAGGCATATTGAATGAAATGAACATTGAAAAAAAATGAAAAACAAAACTTCAGCATTTGTGGTATTTGTATGGTGAATTCCCTGTGTAATTTTGCCACAATCAATGAAGTTGATCTAACAAGTAAGTAAAGTTAAAACTTGGCACCGTCACCATGTGCTGTAGTCATGACATAACATCCTCCTCAAAAATCTGCTTCAAAATAGATTTTTCACTAACATGAGATCTGCCAAAATTTCACTTTCTTAAATCAGTGCTTTGTTGACTACTATGCTAGAATCTGTATCTGTTCCATAATGCTGTATTAGAAATTTAAACCAATTAATGCCATTGTCTGCTTGTTCAGACATGTATTTTGATGAAATAAATATCCTTACTTTTTAAATTCGTTTTAAATTCTTATTTATTCCATTTATCTTAACCAGTAGAGTTCTAAAAAGTTTTGTACCAGAAGACCAAGAAGGGCTAAACTGTTTGATAAAAGAAATGAAAATTTCACTCTACTTTTAAATTGTGTGAATCTTAATTAGGCTTTGTATTCTGCCGTTTCTACATTTAATATCGATGTACAGCTGAATAGGGAGTTGACCCACACCTGTATGCCATCTATTTTGTTTATCTAGCTTGTACATCTGAATCATACTGAACAATATTTTCAGGTTTAAAATCACTCACTGGAATTTCTAGTAACACTTTCCCAGCTACATTAATTTGATATACTTGAAAACTTTAAAAATCATTGTCATCATCACTATCATCAGCCAGTATTTGCCAAGCAAAGTTGGGAGTCAGCCATTTTGGGTTTTCTAGGTAGCCTGTATTTTTCACAAGCATTTGTAAAACTTTCTTAATGTAAGGTTCAAACTATGATAGAATGTTTGTTTCTGGGCCCAATATGCAAATCAAATTTAGCTTAACAATCATTAATGCTAAGCCAGATGCGTAAACATCTGCCTAATGGAAAAAAAAGATGCCATTATGAAACTTCTCCCAGCAAAATGACTTATGTCTCAAAAAGCGCTTTAAAGGTTAAGTTTTAAAAAACTTTTCTGTGCAGAGTTCATGAGCGACTTTAAACTAATTTGTGAGAGTTTCTGCAATTCACTGCTCTGCAAGTGCACGAATTTATACAAATTTTGAGGCATCTCTGGTTCATGTGTGATGGAAAACAGTGTATTAGGGTGAAAAATACAAGTTTTTAATTTACTTCTTACTCCCATGCATTGGCAGGTAAAGGAATTAAACAGTGATTTCAAGCATAACAGTTGCACAAGTTGTGAAAATTTCAATTTGCTTTACTTCAGGTAAGACATAAAAACCAAAATAAATACTTTCATGCATTGATTTACTGTTAACAAAGTATCAAGATCCTGGCTTTTGACAGAGATCCATTCAGTGCAAGAACATGTAATTAAAAAACAACTATATTCAATTTCTGGTCTTTGTCAGAACTCACTTTGATTTCTACTGTTTTTTGTAAGTGTTTGGTCTCACATCTATTAACTAGCATTTTCACCCATCTGCTTGCTTCAAACATACTCCTTAAAGAGAAATAACCTCACATGATGCAGGTAAAGTAAACTCAGCTATTCCCACTCTGTATGTCATATTTTACTCTGGGCTAGATGATAGGTGGCAAGTTTACAATGTGGCCCGGTTTTTTTTAATAGTTTTTTTATTGCAAAAATAATTAATATACTTGCTGTTTATTATGTGGTTGATACTTTAAATCAAAGTAGCTAACCTCTGAACAGTGTTCAGGTCAAGTTAACCCAGTCCTTTGCAAAGTTGTTGGCTTATAGCCAAAGACGACATCCTGTAACCCTGTATAACTGAAGTATATCAGACTACTAGGGATTCAATACTGATGATACTGGTATTAAACCCGAGTATCCTTGATGTGGAAACGAAAGAAAACTCCGAAAATTAAAAAAGGGAAAAAGCCAATGTCAAAAAGGACAAAACACGATAATACAGTTTATAAAATCTATTAAAGGTTGCAACTGAACAAATGTCAGTTGTACAGCAAGATCAAATAACCACCCTCTGCTACTTGCCACTGTACCAAACTCGTGGCACAATCAAAGGGTTGTCATATGGGAAAACAAGCAATGGGATTAAGGTCAATTATTTACTGGAAGATCAGACCTCTGCTTGGCATTGAAAAAGTACACATATTTACAGCTCAGTCAAATGGACTGTTAACTTGAAAACAAAGTCAGTGCTGCTTTAACAAGCACTGGCAGAAAACTTGCTGGTACCTGAATACCTGGATACCCATTGGCATCTGTGTAGATCCCAGTCAGGATTTGACTCGAGAAACATATTAAATGCTGTGCATGCAAAATCTCAGCCAAACTCCCACTCAACCTGGAGTTGTCTCTGATGTACCTTTTGTTGGAAATATGAATGAAGCTCAGTTTCATACAAATTTACTGAACACTGACCAAAATCATGCAAAGTATGCTTTCACTTGGGATGTTGGACATCTGCTTTAGTTTTTAAATATTTTCATTCCATTACATAATGTCGAGTTTAAGCTGCCATCATTTAAAACAGTGGCTGTTTTAGCACTCTCTACATCAGCCTGGGCACAAACATTGATATTCATGAATATTTATAATATGCATATATCAAACAATAATATTCAGTTTTAATTTTCATCTTTATTCAAAACTAATAGGCAAGGGAAGAGCTTTTATTTGAAAATCCCTCATTTGCAGAGGGCAAATGCTGTCCTATGCACACCCTTCTACATTATCTTGACAGATCTCGTAATCTTAGGAAATGTGATCCATTGATTGTAACTTTCCATACTTTCAAAGCGGTTATAAGTAGCAACTAAGTTGGTGGTTAAATGCAGCCCTACAAATGTTGGGCACTGACATCCAGTATTTAAAAGCCCATTCATAAAATTCAGCAGTGACACCTACAGTCTACAGAAGATGATGTTCCCTTTGTGAAATTCATAAAACAACAGATTGGACTTCAGCCAAATATTTTCACAAATTTTATTTTGTGGATATAAATTCAAATCAGAATGTTGTAAAAGCAGTTTTAAATATTAAGTGACTGTACAGTCAAACTTGTGCTAATGGTCACCTTTACTCAATGTTCACCTTGTTCACAATGGCCTTTGTAATTCCCCCAAAAATTTCCAATATAAATGTCCTGTATGCAATAGTTACCTGCCATCTACAGATGCCACATGTTCCCTAACCAAACAATGGCTTCTCCTTGCCTTAAATGGTCACTGGCACAAATCTACAGTGACCAATCTGTCTATGCCAACAAAATGTCTGCTTCATGAGGAAGGCATTGTTTAGATAAATGAATATCATATGAATTGATATTCAAATATTTCTCATCTTGCAGGTGTAGTTTCAGTTCATGGGTCACAATGAATAGCCAGAAACAGCTTCTTCTGATTTCCTGCTCATTAAGTACTTCTCACATAAATCGACTGTCTTCTGATTCTGACAAGTGGAACAACTGGTTTATTAAGATATTACTTTTTATCATGAACTGCTCTTTCCATGTGAAATTTATACAATCTGACTTACAAAAGAGTCAGTCCTCTGTTTTACAATTATATGTAAACTGTCACTCAAATTATTGTCTTTCCATGTGAAATTTATACAATATGGCTTACAAAAGAGTCAGTCCTCTGTTTTACAATTATATGCAAACTGTCACTCAAATTATTGTCTTCCCACGGTGCACAAAACTAAAATTGGTGATTATTTTATGTCAGTGATGATATAATTTATAGGTGGGGATTAAAGCAAGCAGGATACAGTAATCTTGGGTGGAACATAAACTTGGTACAGAACATATACATGTTCTTTATGATTTGGCTGAATAGTGCACATAAATCAATCTTGATAACAGAAGAACGGTATTTATTGTATGGTATTTAATCAAAAACTAATTTTAAAAGGTGAACCTGTGTACAGAGATCACTTGTGTTCAAAGGTTAGTTTTGCCTTTTCCCTTGGGTCACCACTGGTTTGATGGTATTTAAATTTAGTTTGGGTTTTTTTTTGTTGTCTTTCTTCAAACATGCTCATTTATATATATACAATGTCCAAATTAAAAAATAACTGGCAACCATCCAGGCATATTTTTGATGTGATGGAGGGGAGGGGGCCATTACAGGAATAAGCCAGAGGCTAAGCATATATAAACCCTCCCACTGGTAATGTTTCCTGCCCTTCTGTCATTTCTTATTCCAACAAAAAACTGGTTTTAAAATATGGCATGTGTTGTAGAAATAGCTGATTTTGTGACCCATATCAGGTGATTTTATTTCTTTCTGAAGAGTGCCTATGAAGCAATGTTGGAGTAATAATGCTAGTTTACAAATGCTCAGCCAATGGTTTACTCCAACAATGGGCCACTACCCATTGCATCTGATGTATGCTTGAATGACGACCTATTTTTGATGCTGAATCATTACAATGAGACGGTTAAGCAATTTTCTTTTTAGCACTATCATTTCAACTTTTTTAAATCTGAAGAATGCAAGTCACAATTCAACAGATCATATCTGGAGTCAGTCATAGGTTCACTTTCAAACAGACCATAATGTTTATAAGCACTGGGAACAACTATCAGTTGCCTGCCAGTATTGTGATGTTATTATTTCAGCAAGTAGCAGTTTATGTGCACAAGTTACTGATATACCTTGACAGTGAGAAGACAGAGAATAGGTGGGGGGATATTAAACATACTCATTTTATAATCATGCTGGGAATCACTGTCAATAAATAACTATTTCTAATGAAGTTATTTCCTTTCTTCTGTAAGTTTATGTGCAAGATTTATTTTTCATAATACTAATGTGAAATGTACAAACTCAAATTGCCACATTTTCTCTCAATTTGTAGTTTTATCATTAGGTCTCTTCATTCTGTAATGCAGCTTCTACTTGAAAACTGAATCTGAGGGATCAACTTCTGATGTGCCACAAAGTGAATAGTTACATTCAATTCTAATTGCTTGAAAGGATTTGTTATAATCTATTCCAGCCAGGAGTAAACAATGACCACTGATCACAACAGATTGTAGCTATTCAATGTGTGAGAAAACATTTGGTGGATGTTTCTAAACCAGCATGGAGAACTTCACCTTCTTTTATAATTAAAACTTTAATTTACTTTAATGTAAAAGTTTAGAAATGAATTACCAAAGGACACAGGGAAGCCAGTAAATACTATATTAGTTTTTTTTGTTTTCTTTTAAAAACCCTTTACTGAGCTCCTTTAAAGTGTTGTAAAAACTAAATCACAACTAACCAAAGTAACATATTTATCATTCTACCTGACAACAATTTTTGGCCAACTCTTCTTATCTGTTTTCACAACATAAGAATCTTGTTCTGTCACAAGGAAAGTCCTGAAAAATAGAGAGTAAAAACATCAGATCACCTCTGACCAAGCAAGAGTTTATCATAATTTAGGATGACAATGTTTACATTGTAATTTCAATGGCCCAAGATTAGAAAGTGCCTTCTTCTAGATGTTGTAGAGTCCTTATGTAACATTATATGTTTGGGTTGACATTATGCAAAACAGGAACACGCAATTTCCAGGAACTATTTTCCCCCTTGTTTCAAATGAAATTTTAAAGTTTAGAAGTAAAAAATACTGCAAGGAGTAATTTTAAGTCATTTTTGTCAATTAAATGGCTACTGAATGAGGTCACACCATGTGCAGTATGCTTTGGGGAATTTTGCAGCAGAAATAACAATCTAACATGCATGTATATAATCCATGTAAAAACCAATAATGTCTGAAATAAGCACATTTGTTCATAAGCAGTTCTAATCCAAATATAATATGCACAATTTGCTCACACAGTGTATATAGACCCTGCAGTATTTTGTGATTTTATATCTTTTTAGACCTGGCCGTTCTAATTTTTCTGCGAAGTCTACGATGTTTCTCAGCTGCATAATCTTTAATGGTGCAACACCCGGCTTTGTAGCCACATCAGTCCTTTCTCCAATCTAAAATATGGCTTCAGAAATGACTTCCAGTGGATCCTCCTCATCAATGTCAATAGTCAAACCTATTTCCTGCTGATCAGGACTTACATTCTCTTTTCTGCTGCCTCGGAAAAAACAGGATGATTTCACTATCAGTCTAACATTCAACACTGGGGCAGTCCTTAACAATGCTGATCCAGTGCTTAACTTCATCAAGTGATTTCAAATGATCTCTCTGCACAAGTTCAGTCCTTAGCAACTGGACATTTCATTTCACAAGATATAAGTTGCTTTAACACATTCAACTTGTCTTTCAAAGAATAAGCTTTTATTTTCGTGGACATCTTAACTGAGATATTACCTGTCTCAACTGTTTCAATGGTCCTTATTTTAGGTGCATGTACACTATCTGAATTCACATGTATCAGTGGCTGTCACTTTCTCTCTAGGCTACAATGAAACACTGAAGATGCTTGTTTTGCATGACAAGTACCAAAGACAAGGTTATTGTGGGCCATTATTTACTAACATCTGGATGGCTAAAGATCAAAGAAAGAGGCAGCATTTACATGAAACATGCTGCCATGTACTATTCCTTTCTGTGACCTGCTGCCATCCAAGTACCAATAAACAATGACCTACAATATGCTGTTCTTTTGTATGATCAGTGAGGTGTTTACATAGATTAAGTTGCTGATCTGCTGGAGTAGCTTTAGTGCTAAAGGAAATTTGATAGTCATTTGTTAATAAATACAATGGCTGACAGCTACCATACATTGAAGCGCATGTGGAAGAGTTCTTGTCATCCACATTCACAGCAATTTAACAAAGTCATTTCACTGACCTGCTTCATTTCACTAAGTGCATTTGCATTGACATGTTTATACTTAATTCCACTGAATCTTTTGTACCCTAAGGACCCCACAACTTGATGCTTATGTCACATGACTGGTCAGTATGCAAGTCCAAAGTGATGATCAGTTTGTGGTTTTGGCTACTAACAAAGTTTTGTATTTCTTCCATTAGTTCAGGGAGTTCCCTCCCATTTTAAAACTTCTGTAAAAGATGACTGACTACGATTAGCACTGTTTCCTTGATACTGCACAAAGAATGCAGCGATTTCTTCCTACAGCAAATTTTAAATGCACTGGTCAGAGCTGCTACCAAAATGGTTGATGATGCACTGCATGGTACTAAAAATGCCTCCCATTGCACATGGAATTTTTTGCAAGACACTAGGACCAAATGCACTGGGTTACAGATGAGCAAAAGGGTTTCGTTCTATTAGGAAATGCTGCAATCTAGTGTTGATAAGGTTCATAATGCCAAGATCAAACATGTTACTGAAGCTCATGGGCTGCAGAGCAGTCATTTCGATTAGTGGGGCTAGTTTTGCCCTCTTCGACTCAAGCGACATCACATGTGATCAACAAAGGGTTTTCATTCTTGAAGGGAATTCACTGCGACCATATTTAGTCTCAATATGGTTCATGATGCTGTGGTTGAGCTTGAGGCTAGACAACATGTGACAGAATTACTGTAAAGGCCATCTACTCAGGTTCTCATCTAGAAAACTTGTATTCGAATTAAAATTGTTTTATTTAATATCAGTGAGTAAGTAGCAAAACAGGTTGGTGAAAGTTAAACCATTTGGAAAACAAGAAACCCAGTATCTTATTGGGGTGAATATCAATATGAATATTGTCAAAACAAAGAACAGAAAATTGATGTATAGCATTTCTCAATTTAAAAAACTTAAATATTTATGGAGAACCATTTCTTTGTATTGTGTGAAAATTGACCATAAATATCTTATCAGGACTAAATTTTAAAATGGCAATTTACTAATTTGTGATTTCAGATCAATGTATACTTGTACAAAAACACTAATGAATATGCAGGGCCAGCTGTTTCTGATAAATTGGTTACTATTGTGAATTTTGCCAGGTGCAGTTCATGTGGGAAAAATAATTTAACACAGCCGAAGGTATATCTTGAAATCTGGTTAAAAATTTACAATCTGGTGGATCTCAAAACAAGTTAGGCTGACACTGTCCACAGAATAAATAAATCCAGTATATAGAATTCCTTGCTAATTTAATTCTTACAAGCATCAATTTATTTAGCTGTCCATTACTATAATTAACAAATAAAGCGTCCGTCATTATTTCTGCTTATTTGTCTTTTACTGCATATGAATTCAGTATATGCTTGAACACCCCCACCTAGTTAAGCTATATAAAACAGAAGGATTATTGAGATTCTGTTCTGCTTTTTAACAAACATGTTTGCTTTCCCAACTTACTCTGAAAGGTTCTATTTTAGTATATCCACTGATGGGTGATGTGTAATTAAATTGTTTAATAATAATAATAATCAGTGATTCTGTGCTAACTATGGAATCTCATACAGCTAAACTAGCTTGGCAATGACTGGAGTCAATTATGAAATATCTCCCCGTCTGTAATTTTGTCAAACAGCAACAACAACATGGTCAGGAAGCTCAAGTGGAATTTACAGAAGGTACAGAACAGTCATTTAAACCAATTGTCGAACCAGCCCAAAATTTTTTTACAGCAACTGAGGCAACACAAAAAACTTTCGAGACATTACCGGTGGATACTGCTGGTCATCTTCAACCCGCTCCACCACCCCAGCAACCTGTTGAACCACCACCATCAGAGTCAAATCTGCATGTTAGAACTGACATAGTGGAAAAATTTGCTGCATGTTAGAACTAGCATAGTGGATAAATTTACTAAGGAAGGAATTGCTACTATCAGGGATAAAGACCAAATACTTGATACTGCTGCATTTGGATGGGATTGTAGAGATCAATACCTGAAATCCAGATATGCTAACACTCTAAAAGCTGCAGATTGGGTTAAAGATGTATGGCACATTCACAATAATATCAATCAAGTCAAAAGAGACAAATTTTTCAATTCTTTGCCAAATTAGCAGAGGAAAGGAGGAACATAAAAGTGAAAAAGTATGGGAAGAAATAGAGCGTCAACCTGAAAAAGTAGTAGGAAAAAGGAAAAAGTCAGGTGTAAAAACTAGATCTGAAAAAGAGAGTGAAGGGTTGAAATCATCAAAAAATCTGAAAGCACCACCACCTTATACTATAGAAGAAGAATTCTGCGAAGAAGCAACCGGAAGCGGCCCTGCCACTCACAATGTGCAAGCACATCATGGTGGTAAATAAACAAACCTCTCTGGTGATTACAATAAACTCTGTCCCCATAACATCGTTGCTGATGTGGATCGATTAGAAATTTTGGTTGGTGGAAGACAAGCCAGTAATAATTCCCCCAAAATCATCAATGAAGCAGCTGCTATCTATAAGCGTTTATTTACCAATGGCTTCATGAATAGCAGCGTTTATTGGGCACTAATCAATAAAATTACCAACAATTACTACAGCAACTGATCAATTAGATCGTTAATAACAAAATAATATGATTATACACAATGCACAGGTGGAACCGTGATGGTCAGGGTGATAAATTCACGATTACCAGTATATAAAGTTACCTACGGAGATGGGATTGGTGATGTTGTTCAAAGTTTATTCAGAAGAATAGCCCCAAAAGCGATCCCGATTGAAAACAATTAGGAAGAAAGTCCAAGATGTTGTTCATGATAGAGGCATAGGTGCTGTTGGTGATCCCACTGGTAAAGCATTCTCAGCGATCTGAAACAGACTCATGCGATTAATAAACAAAAACTGCAGCTGCAGCCAGTAAAACTGCCCAGCACTGAAGTGATGCCAGCAAGTGCCAGTAAAATAATAAATCAATATTATTGGATAGAGGAACTATCAAAACTTGCATTATGGATGCCAACGATGACACCAAAAATCACTAAAGAACAACAGCTGCTCTCCTTCATGGATAGCAGTGGTAAGTCGACGCTGTCATAGTTGACAATGACCACTGACTCAGTTACAAGCACAGTACATTCATTTACATGGCAGATAGCATCTCAACAGGGAATTTCAGCACCGCAACATATATTCTTTGCATCTCAAGCTAATGCAATATTGGAAAATCAAGAAAGAAACCACATGGTGGTTGACAGTTTAAGGGTGTCTATGATTTCACTAAGAATAAATGGACACCAGGAACCATCCAAAGACATAATTACTGAATTCAAACAAAACAACACAGCACGGGTGTATCATAGTTTGATGAGATTCATGGGGGTGCGAAAAAAGCAACATGACATGGTGTGTCCCCACACAGTTTAAAAACATCCAAAAACATGGGACAGGGTCTAAGATTACCAGGAACACGGTACGGTCAAGGTCTGCAACTACCAGGAACGTTTCACTGTAACTCCCCATGTCAATTTTTTTTATTTACTTGATGCTGTTCGGAGATTAAACATCAAAAACTTCAGAGCTGTTTTAATGTGTGATCAGTTACCAGAACAACCAAACCACACTGAAACTGTTATCATTAATCTCAATGGAAGCTCAGGCCATGGTACTCACTGGGTTGCATACGTGATTGATCCACATGGTGTTGTTTATTTTGATTCGTATGGATTGGCACCACCAAAAGAATTTTTAAAATATGTCAGCAGAATCACTAGCGATTACATTGCCAGCCTGATCTGGTATTCAACATTACCAATGCAGACACTGGTGGATCTGTTTATATGCAGTCCAGAAGCAATTGGTTTAGTTAATGCTGTGTCAAGGTCATCAGCACTGCCGCATAAAGTCGTATACAAATACACCTCCCATCATTTTAAACAGGTTAATAATTTATAATGGTAGATATTTACAGAAGATCTGCCAGAAGCAAGGCCCCTGGTGACATTCATTTGTCAGTGTATACGACTAAGGATGAGCTTGATGATCTTATGACTCTCACCGAGGCTGATGGGAATGAAGTTGTTTTTCAGGATCGATATGGGCAGATAAAGACTAGCAATATTAAGTGGGTCGATATTATCCTGCGAGTCTTCAGTGCAACCAACATCCTGGTATTTACTGATATTGAGAAAATCTGAGATTCAAACATCAATTGCAGCGATCCACAATGACATCTGTGGATGTGTTGCTAAAACCGGTGATTCAATGACCGGTGCACTCAACAAGAACAGAAATAAAATCGTTGTTTTGA
Source organism: Megalonaias nervosa (assembly GCA_016617855.1). Classification (NCBI taxonomy): domain Eukaryota; kingdom Metazoa; phylum Mollusca; class Bivalvia; order Unionida; family Unionidae; genus Megalonaias; species Megalonaias nervosa. Next base: position 43,627 of record JAECUM010014614.1, read on the forward strand.
GAGAACCAGCATCCAACAATGACGATGCAATGCAATTAAGAAGTATGTGGACCATAAAGACACCACTATCAATACCGCCTTAACAAAAATGAGTGATAAATTAACCACATTGTTATCTGATTATGACGTTCATGTGAGTGCGCTTATGAATTTTCGAAGAATATCTAGTAGACCTCAACAAGTCGTTGGTGATTTCTTTGGAAATCCAATGTTCATCGACATTAAGCTCACTAAAATTTGCACATGACTTGATGACAATGCCAAAAAAAATCAAAAAGATTGGAGCTGGTGTAATTCATACAGCTCCATTCATCAACGCAGTACTTGGTGGGGTCTGGATCAGCAACATGGTAAAGCAAAATAACACTATCAAACATACTGCTGAGGTCATTGGGGTATACAAGCTCACAGTGTTTTGCTCTGCGAAATTTTGGATATTTACGACATATCCATGGCGTTATTCAACCGATGAATGTTCTGGAACTGTGACAATCATGCTAAATCAAAATACCGAGGAAACATTCTTATTGGATCCCGCAGATAAAAACTTAACCTCAATGACGTATTGGTGGTGTCTGGAATTTGTCACCAAAACACCTCAATTGATTACTTAATACATTATATAGAAACAATGAATTCCACACAATCTTACAGATATAATCAAGCATGTGCATCGAAGGCACCACTTGAAAACATCATTGCTGAGATATGACAAAACAATAAAAAAATACCACAGACATATCATCATCATCAACAATGTTGTATATGTGGTATCTTCACTTGTTGCTAGAACAACGACATTAATCAGTACGTTATCAGCAATGTATGTGATATCGCCAGTGATAGGAATCGGTGTCGCTGTTGTTGTTGGCGCTGGTGGTATCTTTAATATTATCGCAAACTACAAAAATAACATGGGCGGCGAAAAATGAATGCATAAATATATCATCAATAATGTCAACAGGGTTAAACAATGGTGTAATATCAGATAATGGATTTGCAGCAATTAGTGATTATTTATTATCGGTATCACAAGATAGCAACTATGCAGATGCAGTCAGCAACATTGCCAATGCCACATTTAGAATCTGCATAGATTATAATGACCGCAGAAATAACTACATGTGAATTTCTGAAGCAGATTATCGCTAACACAACACCGCCAATGACCACAATGATATCATCAGCATCAATGGAGCCAGAATTCGATATTAGTTTTCCCACTTCGATAAAAGCAGCTGATGGGTTGTCACTTGAGATCACACTGGCATAATTACGACTTTATTATAGTTGGCCAAATATCAAAGGAAAATTATTTGGTGGATTACCCACTAACAATTCACTGTTATTTGTGCACATAACCAGCACTGATGGAGAGGGCCAGCCAGCACCCGAATGAGAAGTCGTTGGCATTCCAACAGGATCATATCAAATCGAGCAAAATAAATGATGAACTTTGACACAGAATCAAATCTATAACGGGAAGAGAATCAAAGATTGCTATCAAAGTACACTGAAATATCAATGCCCGATTACAATGCTGACATAAGTAAGTCATCGATCAGAACTGTGTTGGGATGGCCGCTAGTAGCACCAACTTATGTCGGACAACCACAACCACAACAATCTGATTATTGATCAGACAAACAAAGATCCATAAGAATTCCAGACAACAGAAAACACCCAATATGGGGTGAGTGGAACTTTTTTGTACTCGAAATGCAGGGATCAGCCTTATGTGGTAATAGAGATCCCTTGGACTGGCTTTAACATCATGAATATGAAAGAATATTAAGAGAAAGTACATTACGGTCAGTGTTTGAATTGGGACTTACTGATAAAATAGTACATTGAAATAGCTCAGGAACGTAAAAATACACAAAATGATCTGAGAAATCTACTTGAGCAATATATACTTGAATATCCAAATGATGATCTTAAACAAAAAAATCAATGCAACAGTTCATGATCTGAACCAGGTGAGGTCCGATACTGAATTCTGTCAAGAAACTGTGATAAAATCAGCAATTCATGATAGGGAGAGTTTAAGAATAGGTGGAGTGGGATACAAAAGGCGTTTTCTTGACTTTTTTAAGATCACCGAAACTAACCGGGTTGGATATCGATAAAAGAAGTATGATTTTAATAACATAACTGGCAAATATTTTTCCAAGATCTGTACGGCATGGGGCAAAATAGGAGGTCCTCCAAATAGTCTCTGATATAACAACGATCCAGCAGGTAGTGGTCGTCATATATGTCCTGGCATTGTCAACATTACATCAACAATTTCTGTAAACTGTGTCTGTGCTGTGATGCAGTTGATGGCAGTTTTGCCGGGTCTGGATCACAGGTGGGGGTGCAAGCATCCCAAGGATATGTTCTTTATAACTTTTTTCCAGAGGACCCCCAAGTCATTTGATTGTATTGGTGCCCACTAATCCTGTTTATTTACGATGTCATAATCCATCACTGTCACAAATAAGACTTTGTCTGACTGACCAAAATGGTAATGTTTTATTGGATAACTGCATGGAAGAATTAGCTGTGTTTGTATGTGTGTGACAAGCTGTGAAACAGTCCACCCTGAAAATGCTGGCTTGCCATGAAACACCCCAAAGTAAAGCTTCGCTTAACAACTGTTGGTTGACCAAAAAAAACCCCACAGAACTTCATTCTGTTGCCCCCAAAACATACAATTTTGTTTTTATAAACTTTGCTTGGTGGCCAACACCCCCCCCTCCAGCTAGGTGTCTTTTTGTCACTGCCTGAATAACCACGTGGTTGGATTCATCATCAGTAGGCTCATTCAATGGATAAAGTGCATTACAGCTGCAATTACAGGACATGATTTTTCATAATATGGCTGGTCAATGCCTGTCAGAGTTGCCAGCACAGAATTTTTATCCACAGTAACAACATGCTGTCCATGTGACTGTTGAACACAGCTGAGTTTATCCTGGATAATCCACAAGCCACCATGATCATGTTCAACAATAAATTTAATTCTAAATAAATACTTTTTATCACCCACCAGATGATCAATAATCATTGATGTCCATTTTTCATTTACTGTTGCATGAATGAAAATATCGTCATGATCTTGAACATTGACCAAACATGAGCTGCACCATCAAGCACGAACTCATCATTAGCCATTCTGATATATAATTGTAAATCATGTGGAGGACGTTTTTCTTTTCAGCTACTCTATCAAAATCAAACCTGGCGGTCACTGGTTTAATCATAGATAATCTTTCAAACTCTATCATAGTTTCTAACAATTTAATCTGCTTTTGCAAATTTTCCTGTGCAATTTTTGATCTAGGAAAGGCTGGTCTAACACTGGTGAAATTTATAATACCATTTTCGCAATTGTTTTGCTACACTCCACCTACTCATTATATAATTACGGCAAGTTTTTTCTCTAATGAAGATTATCCAGGAATATAATGAACACTGAGGTTTTGTACAATTCTGGCAATTATAAAACAAGTTGTCCCCTTTAGTGATAACTGACCACAACGCTCATGCATGGACTGCAAGTATAACAAAATTCCCACCGAAAAAACCACACTACATTTTACCACAGTAATATATTTGAGGAAATTCTTAATATTAGTAAAAACAATCCAGTCTCAGTCTGGCTGGTTCAGAGTGATCCCAGATCTGATAGATCTGCTGATGAATCTAGATTTGATCAATTTGTGCTATCATCGGGTAAACTTCATTGCAAAGAATCTCTCCATGATCAGATGAAACAAGTAGTGCAAAAATACACTGATGACATGATGACATAAATGTCATAGATGAGTGTGTAAATAATTGTTTTACAATCTCGTCTGTGGTTGCTCGTGTCACCAGACAAAAAAATTCATGACCTTCTTGAGGATATATCGCATTTTTGAATTAACACATGGAGATCTCTGGAACACCAAATATAATCCTGATGCTCTAGTTTCTGTTAATATGGTAGCTTGTCATCCTGCTAGTTTTCCTGGAGCTGGTGAAAGTGAGCTGTATTTCTCACAGTTTGGTCATCCAACATACAAAATGACCAAATGGTCCAATTCCACATTGATTTAACTGAATCTGCCGAGACTGAATCATTTGAATTTGCAGCAAACATTCATCTTGTCATTGTTGCTTGGCTTGGTCATCATTTTAATAAACCAGATCTGAAGATAGACTGCTGTGCAAAAAATGAAGGTGGTTGGGCTCCAATAGTGCTACTGAGGTAATTATATGCTCAATAACGGGATACTGACATACTGACAGTGAGTACGGCGATAATTTCATAAAGGTGACAAAAAGTCTGGTTGCCAGAGGATGACAATATATCATTTGCAAAAGATGTGAGCTAATAAGCGCCATTCCACAAGGCTATTATGGACCGAGCAGAACTTGATTTTATAATCGAAGGTACAGCAGCAGCGGGTGTTTTAGCATCCAGGGAGTGTGCAAACCTACCAAATGTAACCATTGATTGGTACCATCATCGGCTACTATGATGGCAATTCACCCCAGTTTACTCATTGAGATCTTTCATGCTTGCATATGCATCAATAAACCTGTTATCGATGATTAACCGATTTCCAAATGACGCTATTACAGTCACCAGAGATTCATTAAGTAAATCAAAAACAGATCTTTTAAAAAATCTTCATCTTCCAATGATGCATATTGACTGTGATTCTGCTCGTTTTAGCCACTGGAGAATAAAAAAATGATAAAATATGTAATTATTCTAAACCTGCAAATTATAAACCTCTTGGCATATATTACTGCAGAGGAATGCAAGAGGTCCACTGTTATCAGAAAGGTCAATGGCGCCATCAGTAAATCATCCTATTACATGACATAAAACAGTTTATCTTAATGGTCCTGATGGTTCTGGTAACACAATGCATTTGTTAGAATTATTTAGAAATTCCGATGTGGTTGGCTAACACCCAGTCAGACTTGCTAGAGAGATGAAAGAGAGAGGTGTTAAGTCTTGCACTTACCACAGCTTCTTTCGATGGCGCAGTGATGTGTGGACTCAACTCAAATGGGTGAGAAACATATCCATGAAATCATCATTTGGTACGAAATATGTACTGTGTCCAAAGAAATGTTAAAAATATTTCTTGGTTGATTGCAACAAAAAAAACAACAAAATGCAATGATCATGTGTGGTGATCAAGGACATCCTCCTCCGTTTACAGGAGAATTGCCACACAACTAAAAAAGTATATAGATTAATATGAGGAAATGTTAGAAAACCACATGGTCAGTGATGAATCACTGAGAGAACTAAAAGAGTTATTTAGACTTCAACCTAACAAGATTCAATGTGAGATAATGTGCAGTGTAATCCAGAAACGGTTATCGATGATTTCTGGAACTTATGGTGTCCTAATGATCTGAAAGTTGCATCCAGGAAAATAGTTCGCAATTCACTTCAGTGTAAATTATCTAAGATTCATAAGGAAAGATTTCCCATGTTGGCAGTTCCACTGTGTTATCGTCCAGCAGATACTTATTGCCAGAATATTCTCATGGCAATTCCAGGTTGTTCTTAATGATATAGTTGATGTTCCTGTTGAGGTTGTTGAGCAGGCTCTTTCACAACCATCATGATGGACTCAAGGATATGCAACAACAATTCATTCATCATAGGGGCTAACAATCTCAGATAACAATATCTGGATTATTGATGATCGTGCTGAATGGTCAAATTTAGTGTATCTGGCAGTATCTCGAGTTAAAAAAATATCTCAGCTGCACTGGATGGTTTAACCTTAGATATTAGGATCCACTGCAGGAATCCCCTACATGCCAATCTGCAGGACTTTAGTCTCAGGCACAGTAAAGAAAAAATTAGCAGGCTATCAGAGAGATGACAAAAAAAGTAAACTTGATCTTGATCAAAAATTAATCCAAATAATCACTGTGCTTGTTGTAACACAATAATGCTTTGGTAATATCTTCCTAATGACCCAAGACAATATACCATGGACAGAATCGATAGTAGTCTGGACCACATACATAAAAATGTCATACTGACGTCACACTGACATGTCTTGAGTGTAATAGACGTTGAAGAGCTAGTGCCCTTAGCTAGCATGAATCCATGCTCAGCCTGGTGGTAACTGTGTATTTTCAGGAATTACCTGCAGTTGTTTATGGACAAATCCACGCTGAGGAGCCACCGAATCTAGTCTGTAGATTGCAGGCCTACCCATAGATCTTACCACGCTGGCAATTTTATGTGTGGTTACACTCAATATAGGATGGGTTGCTCCTTTTTTATCACCTTCAAGTTTGCCAGGTTCATATAAATACCTGACTGTCACATTGCTCTCCAGCACTGGTCTTGGTGAGTGACTCACCAGAGAGTCATGCCTCTTAGCCAGTATGTGTTTGCATCAATGGGTTTCACATCAATTTCACTTGTGACTTCACTGTTTAACATGGTTATTACACTTGGTAGTCTTGCAACCCATTCACAAGATCTTTCCTTGCTCAGTAATTCCTGGGCATACTGATTTCCAAACAATCCCTCAGCAAGTGTTTGATTAAATCATTCAATGATTGCCTGATCATGATGTAAGGTGTTGTGTTCGCATCTGATTTCAACATTATGTTGATGCATCAGCGATGATAATGCTGCAAGAAATTCTTTGCCAGGATCAACCTGTAGCAATTATGGCCATCTCAGGCCACCAGACGGCCCAGTTTCACGTGAATAAATTCATTCAAACGCAGCTGCGACTTCAGTTGCTGTTTTAGACGATAGCGGTTCCACTTCCTTGTATCTGCTTGCAACATTGATGACCGTCGTTTGCATTTGCATTTATGTGATGTGCCAGTTATAATCGTGTCATGGGGTACAAACAAGATATCTGCCTGATGAACTTTGCTGGGAGTGCTGACAACAAACCATCAACAATGAATCATTTTAGTTGGCGGCAGATAAATTTGCCATAATGCCTGTTAGGACAACCAATCTGTGGCAACACCACACGAGACACCTGCTGCATCAGTGAATTTGCTAATCACTGCTGTACCTTCCCAGTATCCTCTTGGTCTATACATTATTAATTACTGAAGAGCTAATTGCCTGCACCCATGGCTAACTTACCACTCATAGGTGATCTTATCAAACAGTTCGCAAGTGACTCCCTCATATTTGTATTTTTTATCAACTTCAGCATGTGAATCAATCAGTGATATGTCGTTGTTGCAGATCTTTATTTTTTATATGCAACGTTATGGACGTGGCTTGCTTGATCAATCACATTTACTTGAAATTCGCCAACTTTTGTTACATTTTTTTCATCAAGTCTGATATAAAATCCTGTTCCAGGACCACAGTAATTATATCCAGGCAGATGTTTTTCACCAGGGTACTTAGCCCATGGAGTTCCTGGAGATTTCCCGAGTGCCACAGCAATATCAACACCTAGGTAGTGCCCACCGGGATTGTTCACAAACTTTTATTTTTTGTGCCACATTTTACACACTTGCCTGTAAGTTCTTGCCTGTTATTCTTTGTCCTTGTTGCTCTTAATCCAGTAGTATCCATGACTGCCTTGCATCGAACACAATATAGACTCATGATTATAAATAATACATATTCCTACAATATGAATGTGATTGACTTTTCAGCGACACATGAGCAAGCACCCATCAAACACCACCAAACATAATCCAGCATTACCAAATTGTATTCAAGCCATTATAATTGGTCCGTCTGGGTCTGGTAAAACTCAGTTGTTGCTCAACCTGATGATGAGATGGCTCAAATGGGACAACCTTTATTTAGTAGCACGAACCACAGATGACCAACAATGTTATGATGTCCTTAAGGAATTCAATGAAGTTGCAAATGATTCCTTGGAACTTGAGCATTCCACTGATACAAGTGTTGTTTAATTTATCACTGACATCAATGATGCACTGATGTTAAAAGATCTCAGTGGTAGTATTAATAATCTTGTGGTTTATGATAATGTCATGCTTGACAAACAAATCCAGCCTGAATATTTTTATGAGGCAGACATGAAAACACAGATGTCATTTACGTTACACAGTGGTATACTCAGATCCCCAAAGTGATCTGAGATAACTGTAATTTTATGGTTATCTTTAATGGTGTTGATACACATAACTGCAAAATATT
>JAECUM010014615.1:0-23830 GCA_016617855.1 Megalonaias nervosa
TTCTCTGTGCATATTAAAATATATTTTGCTTCATTATAATTAGTAGATTCTCTGATCGTATCAAAAGCCATTCTATTTTTTTTATTATAATTTCTAGTCTTTTTATGTAATTATCTATCACATCGGCACTCATTTCTTTTATATCATCGACCCTTAATTTATTCGCGCCAAACAATTTCCCCTCAAAATCTCTTAACCCGGTAACATCTATTTAAAGCTTCTCTCATTAATTTTTTGATCGTAACCAGAAAAACAGCCACATATTCTTCACCATCACTAGCCTGCTCTTCAAATTTTTTTAATACTTCAGCTTGTCGTACGGCTGGATCTCCTATTCGCTCAATAATTTGCTCTGCAACGTTTTTTTTTTTTTTTTTTTTTTTTTTTTTTTTTTTTTTTTTTTTTTTTTTTTTTTTTTTTTTTTGGCTACTTTTCAAGAATACTTCGCCATCCTTTCTCTGATAAGTTTTTAAGATCTTCCGATGATACCGCAGAAATATATGGCTATTTGCCAAGTACTGCTTCAGTGACTGGTCTAAAAAGTCTAGCAGTTTCTTCTACCGTCTGCTGTAGACCCCGACGCTCCTGATCAACCTTCTTTTAGAAAGCTGTTCTAGTTGCAACAAATATCTTTAGAACCTACATTTGTTTTGCGTCCATTTTTTTCGTTTGATTTATTAAGATTGTGGCCGCAAGACCAGTTTACCGTTAAATTAATTTTCACAGTCCAAAAATCTGTCTTTTCCACATCTAAACATACGATTTTGATCTCTTGATAGCTTATCAAATAAAAAGAAACTGTGCCAACCACCACTAGTAGCGTTACGATAAAGTTCGGAAAATTTATCCTTTGCTACACCCCCGTACTGTTCTCGGGCTATATTCTGTACGTCGATATTTTCTAGTCCGGCAAATATGATAATACATCCTTTATTTTGCCTGATAAATCGATAAATATTATAAAATACCTGGGCATGATATATTGCATTACATTTTCTGTTGCGGGACAAGGATAAATAAAATTTTATCTTGTTCATTTCTCCATTGCTTAGCGGAATGTCATCAAAGACAATTATTTTATGTTTGTCTGAATATAGCTTGGCAATAGGAATTAGATCTTCGGATTGTTTTATGATAAATGTATCGTCGCCTATGCCAAGTTCATTTTTCAGCTTTTCATTATATTTGCTAAGCAGTTCGTAGTTATCTTGATGTGGATTTATTGTGTAGATATAAACTCGATCGTAGTTGAAGAGGTCGTTAAGTAATAAATTCATCAGAAGGTTAGTTTGGCCCGATTCAGTTCGTCCTACTATCAGATAATGGCAGTCTGGTAGGTCGTGGTTATGCTGATGTTTGATTAGGCGCTCCGTGTCAAAGTTAATTATGTTAATTCTGTATCAGGTATTCACAAAACTTTATCTCGCATTCAAGGTTAAATTTTATCAGGCGGTCAAAGTTAAATTTTATCAGGCGGTCAAAGTTAAATTTGATCTTGCAGTAAGAAATAAGAATGAGCTATTACACAAAATTTGGTACGTTAACTGACAGCTCAACGGCAAAAGAAACTACGACCACTATGACTGGTGTAGATTTAACAAAAATTATATGAAAGAATCTGGGAATACAATGACCAGTAACTTAAGCATGTCTGGTTAACGAGTGCTAGACCTTGAAACAACTTATCCACCTATCAACGCAGATAACTCGCAGGGCGTAAGCCTTGCCCAACTTAGTATGGTCAGTAGCAGCAGAGAGGGTTAACAGACCATTTTGCCTGAGACCTTATTTATGAAAACTAAAGGTTCCTACAAAGACTGAAAAATAAAGTTAATAACGTCAAACCTAAGCCTCTAACTAAACGCATTTTCATACGGGGAGAAACAGACCGCGTTAACGAAATCTTGTGGGTTAGTTCGTTTTTGTTATTCGTTGTTTGACGTGTATTTTTCCAACGTTATGCAACTCGTTTACGTCTGGGTCACGTACGCGTGGTCTCACCCTCTCTGCTGCTGTAATTAAATCATTGCGTTATATCAATAATGATTGGTGAACCTCACTCAGCTAGATTAGCTCGAGAGCGACTAGAGGCAATTAAGAAATATCTACCTGTCCGTGATTCTGTCAGACAAAAATTACAGGTGCGTCAGGAGTCTCCGGTGGAATTTGCAGAGGGTACAGAACAATTATTTAAGCCGGTTACGAAGTCTACCGAAAAAGCTTCAAAGGTTACTAAAAGTCTTTTACCTGCATTAGAAAGAACCGCATTAGCAACTGAGAAAACAGCAGAATGAACTAAGCAAACAAAAAGACTTTTACGAGAACTTCCTGGGAAAATAACTGCTGCTCAGCCGACCCGAAAAATAGACCAAGCGGAAGGTGATATTCAGCAAAAATCAGACCCAGAAGCACGAGTCAGGGTAATCTGGTTAATAAATTTACTGAAAACACTATTAATGCTATTAAACAGATCAAAAATGTAGAACAATTATCTGAGGCTGCTGTGATAGGTTATGGGTCTAGGACATTACCCCCCCGTCAATTACCCCCCTGCCATTACCCCCCTGCCAATACCCCCCCATCATTTACCCCCCCCCCGGTATATTACCCCCCTGCCATTACCCCCCTGCCATTAATTATTGCTATTGTGTTGGCTTTACCTCAATGAGATTCTAGTGTACACAGTACACAAACACAATCTATAGCGACAACAAAGAGCGACGACGAAGATCTTCCCCTCGAATTGGTTTCACCTCAAAATTATTTTATCCTGTGCTCAATCAATCGAACTAAAGTAAATAAGAATTTTATTGTTAATTATTGCTGTTGTGTTGGCTTTACCTCAATGAAATTCTAGTGTACACAGTACACAAACACAATCTGATAAGAGTATGGGCTTCAAATCAATAAAAACGATTTTAGTAATTGAATCTGTGCTCAATATACATAATGCACTGGTTTCACATCAGTGAATTCGAGCAGAAATGGTTTCTACGTGCATGCCCCAGAAAAGTATAGAAATATAAACCCTATATATACCTTCCGAAAAACTTAATATCACCATAAAAATAGTTTTACGATGGAGAAAGTTCAGAGTATACGTGGAAAACAGAAAATTATGCACAACGGTTATATCTATGTAAAGCAGAAAGATTTAGCGGCAGGTGTAATCAGTTACGAATGTGAAAAGCGATGAGGAAATGTAAAGGGAGTATCTGAATGTAAAGCGAAGATCAAAGTTAAAAATGATCTTGTAGTTCGATCTCTGCATGAACACACACATGCACCAGATTCAGCTCGATGTGAAGTTCTGCAAGTTAGACAAAACATTACAAGAAGAGCAGTGGAAACAGAAGAGACACCTCAACAGATTCTTGGCCGGGAAATGCAGAATCTAAGTGAAGGAGCATCAGTACAAATGGTTCCTATACAACATCTTCGTCGTCAGGTTCGTCGACGGCGACAAGCTATTCATGCTCCACAGCCTCTTCCAACTAATCAAGCAACCATTGAATTGCCAGATGATTACAAAAAACTTCCTAATGGCGAAAATTTCTTGTTATTTGATAGCGGTGTAGGAGATATAAACAGAATTTTAATCTTCGGGACTGACAAAAAGTCTTCGTTATTAGCACAGTCTCCTAATTGGTTCATGGATGGAACTTTTGCTATTGTGCCCGAGCTCTTCTTTCAATTATATACGGTCCATGCACTCATCAGTGGTGATGTCATTTCTTGCCTCTACTGCTTGCTCCCAAATAAAACTACTGAAACCTATCGACGTCTATTCATGCAGATAAAGGCACTACTTCCCAATGCTCAGCCTGCAACAGTGATGATAGATTATGAAAAAGCAGCTATGAATTCTGTTGCGGAATGCTACGCAGGAATAGATGTACAAGGATGCTTTTATCATTTATCTCAGAGCATATACCGGAAAGTACAAGCTCTTGGATTTCAGCAAAGATATCAAGATGACGCAGACTTTGCAATGTCGGTTAGAATGGTAGCTGCTTTGGCTTTTGTGCTGCTTTCTTCCACTGTGCAGGTTTTCGAAGAACTTCAAGAATCGACAGAAGATGATGACATGAATCAATTGCTGGATTATTTTGAAGACAACTACATCGGTAGAAGACGACGTCGAAACTGAGCTAATCCAGTCTTCGCTCCTCAAGTTTAGAGTGTACACAGCCGTGTTCAAAACGAATTACCTCGTACTAACAACAGCGTTGAAGGTTGGCATCGAAAAATGCAAGCTGCCATTACTGCTGACCATCCAAACATTTGGCGCTTTTTGACAATCCTTCAAAGAGAGCACTCATTCCTGAACTTGACAATTTCTCAGCGACTTGGAGGACATCCAGTGGAACCAACTCGAAAGAAGTATCGTGACTGCAATGCTCGGATTATGAACATTGTGAATGACTTTGGTAATAGAGAGCACTTTGAATACTTGCGAGAGATCGCACATAACATTCAAATGTAATATTATCAACATAACATTATTTTATGGTATTTTGTGTGATTGAAATTGCAGTTCAAAATAAAATTTACAATAATTTTTAAACTTATTTTAATTAATTTATTAATGGGGTAATGGTGGGGGGGGTAAATGATGGGGGGGTAATGGCAGGGGGGTAATTGACGGGGGGGGGGTAATGTCCTGCTTCCTTAAAATACATGTTTATGATCTCTTTCTTAAGACACTGTTCATAAAGTTGCACTATCAATTACTTTCTGATCATGGCATTATAACAGTAGTTAGAGTGGTCAAAATAAACTTAGGTCCCCATCTTTTTAGATAATGTCATCATTACACATAAAACAAACATGTGACCAAATGCCCATTACTCAGTGCGATTAACCAGCAATGTATTTGATGCGTTAATCAAAATGAGCTGACACAGACAGCAGCACAAAGCCAATCTGTTATTAAAATATATGTGCAGGATCTCTTCCATAAAATACTGTCCTTAAATTGCACCAACAGTTACTTTCTGATGACCATGGCATGAACAAGGAGTTTGGGAGTGGTAAAATTCAGCTTATAGATCCCTGTTGGTTTTTATAATTTTATCAATCCACACGTGAATGAAAAATGTGGCCAGCTGCCTCTTACTCAGTGCAATTAACAAGCAGTTTCAGCATTTGATGTGTTCAGGGCCCATCAAAGTACATACATGAGAACTAAACTGAGAAACAATGGAATAAGTCGAAATGTGTGAAAGATTGGACATAATTATCTGTGGCATTGAAAATGCTGGACTTGTTTAATTGTGACTCTGATATAATGTTGATTCAGTGGTTTTGTCTAAAAAATCAGTGAATTGTGAGTTTCATTACTCAGCAGTAATTTGTGTATATACAAAGTGTTTCATTAGGAATTATTCTTTGGTAACTGGCATATATGTATAGCATCATTAGGAATTGTGCTTTGTGCAGTAGCCATATTCTATAGCCATATTGTTCATTGGGATTAAGTATGATTAGATAAAATGACAGTTTTATGAGGATTTACATTTTTTACAACAGTTTCTCTTAATGAAGAAATTGATTTGAATAAGTATTAAATCTTATTTTCATATATTAGTATCATTTATTATTCTTTCATTTTCAGTAATACTAGAGTTTAAATACCTTGTGCCTTTTCTCATTTCTCTATAACCTTTCTACTGTCACAAAATATTGATTCAAGTCAGTAAACGGAAATTACAGCTTCCAGATACCATATAGGTATGTGTGAATTGAAACAATATAATATGCATTATAATTTTTTTAAAGGGTTAAAGTAAAACACATGTATAAGGTAATATTTTATTACCAGATTACAGAAATGACATTTATTTAAAAAACAAATTTGTTTCTCTCTAGGAATGAAACATAGTAAGAACATTTTTGGAGGGAGTAGGGATGGCTTCTATTTTTGTGCAATTTTTCATTGGACCTTGAAATTCATAGCAACAATTAAATCCATGAAATTTGTACCCTACAAAAATTTGTGATATTACAGTATTAAAAATTGGTTTGGGGAGGAAACTTGGTTTTAGCGTGCATGGAGAGTGTGAACCATATTTTCTGATGACCCTTGTTTGAGCATGCATGGTGAGTGAAACGTTTTCTGATAGCCTCTGGTTTAATCATGCATGGTGAATGAAATTCCATACTGTTTTGATGGACCCGAACTATCTCCATTTCTAATGAGATTGTTCCATGGACTTCATGATGCAACCTGTCTTTAAGCTAAGAATTGATTTCTGTCAGCAGACAACCGAAGGGTATTCAAATGCACCCTTTCCTTAAGAACAGATTTCTGACAACCGTTGTTCGTTTTTTTTTTTTTGCATCTTTCTTTGATTGATGATGCATTAAGAGAAGCAGTGAGCAATGTTTGAATCACATGGAAAAGAGTCTTGTGGCCCAACATTCATCTGGTGATGGCCACAAAGCCTATTCATGGCTAAAGTGGGTGATATGCTTGGCGTACTCCGAGATAATGTGATTAGAATGTTCTCTGAATGCCATGTATTTGAAGACAGCATTTCAATCTGAGACATGTCAGAAGCCATGGACTAGCAGGAACACAAAGACTTCTCAAGTGTTCATCTTAGAAATTTAGCATTGGAGTCAGTGGGACAAGTAGCTGTGACCCAGATAATCACAAACACAGTTGATATTAGCACAACTCGCACAGGCATGGGTTTAGCAATTTTGCTGGATTCACATGGATTTTTTTCAATAACAGAAAAACGTTCTTCTTATCTATGCATTGTTATAATGCATTTCATGGACATTGGTTGTGCATTCCTCTGGAATAAGAGAGCGGTTTATCCTTCATGTTGGGAATCCAGCCATTCTCCTGTGTAAGGCAGCCTGTGATAGAGGTTGGATTTTTATGCATGTCCTTCAACTATTACCAATTCTTCTGACAATGTGACTGGGGAATGTTTTGTCAGTTATGTTTCTTCATGAAAACTTACCTGATCACATTACTACTAAACCTTCCCACACATCCCTGCAAATATGAGCATCCACACTAGAGTAGCTAAATCTAGTAAACATCGAGCTGACGAGTAGACACCCAGATATACTAAGGGGAGGTAATGAGTAAGAGTTTTTTCCCTTTTGCCTCAGTAGTATATAGCTAAAAAGGACAAAATTTTAATATTTCCAGAAGCACTGGATTTATGAGGTAGTGGAGTTTATTTCCTAACATTAAAGTGATTTACTTTACACAGCATAACACAGGTTTGCTGCGGACTTTTTCACAAACATTTTAAGTGCCTTGCTGATGGGTAGGGACAGAAGCCTATCGATTTTGGCCTGCTAGTTTCGAAGTCAAGGTTACTAATGTGATTGTTCTTCATGAAAAATCAAGTTTCCTGATGAAGACTTTCATCACAGTTAATAGGTTGATTACACTTGAGCAGGGGCAGGTCACTACTTTCATAAAGATTTCCACACTTATATTTTTAGCTGTACTGCTCATAGACCAGCATAGCTTGTGAGATGGTCTTGTGTCCATGTCATATGTCTTCCAACAGTTTACATTAGTTTACCACTTGTTTACAAAATTGGTAACCATGTAGATGAACATGCACATGATGTATCTGGTGTTGGTAGATGCATATGACTGTGCTATGTCCAATTGCATTATTAAGTTTTAGCTCTACTGGTCATAGACCAGAATAACTAATCGATGGCCTGTTGTTTGTCATCTGTCTGTCCATCCATTAACATGAGTTTATTTTGGCTATTCTTCCTAAACTACTTGGAGAAATTGCCATAAACTTTACACATTCATTCATCCCAGTGTCTAGTTGGTCCTAAATGAAACTGGTACTGCTCACAACATCTTGAAAATCCTATTGGTACTTCTCCTGAATGGATGGCCATATCACCATGGTGTTTTCACTAAAAGACTAGTTGGTCCTAAATGAATAATGGCGTCAGTCTGATGTCCAATATGATCAGTACAGGAACCATCTTGAAAACTTGTTACTACTTTCCCAGAAAGGAAAGTCATATTGACATGGGGTTTTCACCAGAATGTTGGTCTTAAAATTTATGCTGCTCAGACATCATAGTGGTGGCCATCTTAAAAATCTTGTTATTGCTGATTCTCTTGAATGGATCGTCAGATCAGTGTGGGATTTGCACTGAATTATTTCTTAAGATTTCTAGTTGTTCCTAAATGAAAATGGTGCCCGTCTGAAGTCAGATAAGGCCACCATGGCAGCCATCTTGAAAATCTTATTATTGTTGCCCCACCAGACCTTTTATGATGTCTAGTTGTTTCTAAATGAAATGGTGCTGCTTATACATCCAATATGGCCAACACAGTGGCCATTTGAAAATGTTGTGATCCCTAATCCGCTTGAATGGATGGTCACATCAACATGGGCTTTTCATTAAACAATTTCTTACGACATCTAGTTGATCCTAAATAAAATTATGCCAATTTTATATCCAATATGGTCACCACAGAAAATCTTGTAATTGATTGTATCAAAATGGGGTTTTCACCCATCCCATGATATCAGTTGGTCCTAAATAAAAATATCACCACTTGGACAGCCAATAAGGCCACCACAGTGGCCATCTTGAAAATCTTGTTACTGCTACTTCTGAGTGGATGATCATATCGGCATGGGGATTTCACTAAAAGATTTCTTATGATGTCTAGTTGGTCCTAAATGAAAATTGTGAAGCTTGGACATCCAGTATGCCCACCCCTGCTGCCATTTTGAAAATCATATTGCTACTTTTCATGTTTTGAGTTTCTTATCAACATCAGGCTTTAACCACAAGACTTGTTGTGAGATGAACACAGTGCCAAGTTGACATCCAATGTGGCAAACACATCTTGAAATTTTATTTCTAATCACTACTCATCCTGGACAAGAAGGTCATCGACAGGATTTCCATGAGAAGACTTCTAATGCAGTCTAGTTGGTCCTAAATGAAAATATTGCAACTCCTTCCCAGTGGACGACTACATCAACATGCACTAATGACTTCTTATGATGTCTTGTTGGTCACGAATGAAATTGGTTCTTCTCTGATATCCAATATTTTGCCACCAGTGGCCACCTTCCAATATTTTTTAACAGTTTCTCCTAAAATGGAAATTCATTTTTTATGGTGTCTAGTTGATCTTGATTGAAAATGATGCTGATCAGACATTTAGTATGACCACCATGGAGGTTGTCTTGAAAATCTTGTTATAGCTACTGCTCCAGAATTTATAGCAATATCAGTGTAGAGTTTTCATGAAAATACTTCTTAAGGCATCTATTTGGTCCCAAAGGCAGGTGGTGCCAATCTTTTATCAAATTGCCAGAGTAGCCATTGGATGGGGTGGGGTGAGGATGAATGTGATAGAGGTGGGGGGAAACAAACATTGTAAATGTACTGGTATTGCTATGGCTTTCATTTCTAGAATTTCTTCTGTCACAGATATTGGTAAAATTATTCTTGAAATCTATATGTATTTTTGAAAAAAAGCTTTTGTATTGTAAATATTTTAATACTTTATTATTGATCTCATGTTGTTGCAGGTGAGTCGAAACAAAAACAAATGGAAATTCACCTTAAAGGATGGAATTATGAACCTTAATGGCAGAGATTATGTTTTCCTAAAAGGAACTGGAGAGGCAGACTGGTAGCAGTGTTTTTTGAAAAATGTCTTGGTACACATATCAGAAAATGATCTGCCTTGAACCAGCCAAATCAGCATAAAACCAGCAGATCATGGAGCACACTGCCAAACTGAAGTCCTCAGTAATGCATCCAGTTAAATCCATGGCTGCAGAAATAGTGCAGATGTATACTTTTCAGTGGACAAGTAAAATGTGAAACATTACTTCTCATGACATAATGCTATTTTTCCAGACTAGTTCACGAAAAAGGCTTAGTTTAATTACATGTCTTGATTAACCATAAAAAATATCTTTCAGTGCATAAAGTTGGAAATATACCTGTGTTTAAATATTTTTAGTTTACAAGTTGTGTGCCTCCATTTGCATGCAGCAGGGGCATTATCTTTTGGTCTTGTTCATATATATATATATATATACGTATGTACACCTGTGCTTGGTTGGATTCTTCCGTCCATATTTCCATCTGTCTGGAGTAGAGTATTAGCAAGATTGCCAAAGAACCCACACAATAGAGGTAAATGAATTTGGTTATTGTGATTTTATGAGTAGAGGACATAGATGACTTAGTTAAATTTTCAGGTCATTACAACAATTTTTCAAATTTTTAAAATGCATTTTCAACTTGTTAAACTCGGAAATTTATTTTACAGAAACCTCCTTAGCTCAGGTCCACTTGAGGTAGACAAATTTAATTTGACTGGTATATTTTTATTCATATATATAGATGACCTGATTAGATTATCAAGCAATCACAGCAATTTTTCCTTTCTGAGTTGTTTGTTGATACAAATTATGTTAGCAGGATGAATCAAAAGCAACATGTGGTAAACAAATGAACTTTCAGTGGCATATTTTAATTAACTGCAGATAATCAGCATAGATATTCAGTCTGTTACTACAATTTTTCATTGTTTACACACTTGTGAAATTTTTGGTCATTTTTCTTTTTTTTTACTTAATCTTTATTGGCGAGATTAAGCAAACCTGCAGCATTTAAACAAAGAAATTTATGTGTGCATGTTTGTATGCTTGTGTTGATGGTCAGTTTTAATTACAGTAATATTTCAGATTTTTCTGAACTGAAATTTTTTTTAGCCCCGATGGTCATAAGCCAGAAGAGCTTATGGATGGCTTGTTGGCCATCATCCAGTGTCCATCATTCATTGCCAAGTCCATCCATTAGCACAAGTTTGTTAGCACTATTACTCCTAAACTACTTGGAGGATCGCCATGAACTTTACATACACATTCATACCAACGTCAAGTTGATTTTAGATTAAAATGGCGCTGATCAGAGATCCAATATGGCAGCCACAGTAGCCATCTTGAAAATCTTTTTACCGCTACAGTTCCAGTTTTGATGGTCATATCAACACTGCATTGTCACCAGCAGACATCCTATAATATCTAGTTGGTCCAAAATGAAAAATGGTGCCCCACTGGCATCCAGTACAGTAGCCATGGTAAACATATTGAAAATCTTGTTAATAATTCACATGAATGGATGGTCAAATTGGCACAGGGATTTTGCCAAAATTCTTGTAATGGTATTTAATTTGCCCAAAATGAAAATGGTGCTGCTCTTGCGGCTAATTTGAAACTCTTGTTGCTCAGGAATGTCATATATGGTTTGAACACTTGACATTTTAAATGAATAGTTTTATCTTGAATTCCTGGAATTCTTTTTTGGACAATAAAGCATCAGTCCCTTAAGGGGACTCTAGTTTTAATTGTCATTTTTGTCTGCATGTCTGCAGTGGGGGCATATGTGTTGTACAAAGAAAGATCTAATGAAATTTTCAGCATCATTCGTTCACTAATCGGGCAATTTTTTTGACCCTGTTTATTTAATGACATATTTTGTGTTTGTTTTCCCAGCATATTTTTTGGAAATGAGGAAAATACACCAGAATTTAGAGAATTACCAAGTTGGAATTATTGCCTTTTACATAGCCTAAAGCTAAATACTATCAACCAATATACTTTCTGAAGGTGAGGAAACCTGTTTTTTTGTGCAGTTATTACCTCTGTGTTAATGCTGTTCCAACAAAACATACTTTGTACACAGGGAAGGCACTTTCAGTGTGGAGTAGTCACCCATAAATGTAATTTAGAAGTCTGTTTCATTTTTATATTAACTTTGTGAACAGTCTGAATACATTGGCACATATTTATAAAAAAAAAGATGGGCATATATTTTTAAAAAATGTGCCTAATTGTGTAAGTGTGTATTTAAATGGAACAGTCTTTAGTGCATGCAGTCACCAAACTCTCTGAAGTCAGTCAGATTTTCAGTTGGTGATTCATATCAATTGAAACAATATATTTGATGATTTAAAGTTTAAGAACTTTTGCTGTTGTATTTGGATTTTTGTCTTGAAGGCACTGATTTATGCTAGTGTAATGTATTTTCTAGGTTATAAAATTTAAACTAGGGTCTCAGAGCCCTAACATCAGTGCTTGAAGAAATGTGTAGTTTTGCAATAAATTAAATTTTTGTTTGATTGTTGGACAAGAAAACATTTTGAGAAAGAGGAGAATTATGATGCAAGAAAAAAATAAGCTGTACATGGATTTTGTCATCAATGGGCAGGATAAACGGCCATGAGAAAAAATACAGTAGAGAAATGTTTTCATAGAAATTACCAAGATCCTGAACAAGTTGTATACAACAGGTTTTCTCCCAAACAGTTGGGTGTTTCCCCAGTCAGTTGTGAAAGATTATAGTTTAGCAGATATAACTAACTTGCATGAATTTCAGCATTTGCAAAATTAATCAGAAATGTGATATAAAGGTACAGTTAAAACCAAAACCTTTAGATATGTACCAACTAAACCAGAGTTCAAAGGAGACCAAAGAAGTGCATTTCCTGATTACATAGGACTAATTTTTATTTAACACAGATACAAATAAAATTGGATAGGACAGGAATCCAAATTTTGTTGTAGGAGTTTGGGCATTTCAGGGTTCACACTAACCTCTAAAATCAAACTTGATGAAAACGTTAAAATCTTTACAGCTTGAATCAGAAAAACTGCTGCATGGCCTCATAAACAACAATAAATGATAACATTGAAAATAGGTAAGTGTTTCTGAAAATTGGGGAGTAATACTCAAAGAATGCAAATGAGCTGATCCAACTGTGTTTGTTGGTTGTTTTTGAAAGATTGGATAAATCTGTTCATGTACAAATAGATTTTGGTCTTAAAATATATTTAAAAATGCAGTATTTGGTTGGGGGAGGGGGGCAGGGGGACTTTGGGATTTCAGTCAAGTTGTACATTTGCATAGCTAGTGACAAAATCAGAAACTACTAAATTAGCACAAAAATTGAATTTAAAGCACACTTCTACTGTTTTATACCAATAAAGACAAGTTTCTTAACTTTAAACCATGGAAAATCACTACTTTTGGTTGAATGGAAATGTGTACCTTGTGGGGGGGGGGAGATTGACAGTTTGTGGCAAGATGAATCGATCTTCACCTCTTTGGCATGTTTACGTGAAATTTTATGGACAAGGATAACTACTTCACCTGAACTGCTCACTAGTATAAGTGCAGTGATCCTGAAATTAAGCAGGCCTATCCAGAGATGGATAGTAGATGGTTGCCAAATTCAAACAATCATCACTGGTGATTTTAGTAAACTGACTGTCGAAGTCCTGATTTTGTATATTGTTTGTGTAAAAGCAAATTTGACTGTACATATCTGAGAAAGGGATGTATTGTGTTTGGCAAAAATTTAGTTTTCTGTTTCAAAGCCTTGTGATGATCTTTATTTTCCAGTTATAGAGCTTTGTCTGTGCTAGCATTAGATGGCCATGCATTGATGAGCATGTGAAAAAAGTCTTATCATTTTGTTTTCTGTCTACTGTATGTCCTTGCAAGTTATCCAGAGCTTTATGCAAATAAAACGAGAAGTCAGTTTTTTTTGGAAGATTTAAAATAAATGCTCTTAAACCAGTTCTGATTTATATTTAGGAATTTAATGTAGTAAATTGTTTCATTGAATTTGTGGGTTTTTGAGGAGGATCACATTTTGATCATCATTGTAGGGGTTCACTGTATCTTTTAATGGGCTTAACAGGCATTTTACCTGGATCTAATATTCTACAGGTTTAAAAATTGCCAAAGTTCAGTGTTTAAAAGAATTAAATTCCCTAATGATGTGGGCATCTTTCTCTGATATTGAACTAATTCAAGGAAATAATAATAATAATTATTACTCCTTTAAAATAATTCCATCCACTTGTGATTTTAATTCACATTTGTAGTTTGTATTGATTTCTCAATCTGAACGTCCTCTGCTGTATCCATTGCAATTGAGGGAAAAAAGCATGCATGTAAATAATGGCCATTTTGAACTGCCTTCAAGCGCATGGACTTTATTTTATAATAATAACTTCATAAATGTCATTGTGACTAGATGATGTGTTATCACTAACAGCAACATATGCATTGGTCTCCTTTATCAAAGCTGTTATGTGGGTTCAGAGTTTTCGGTGTAAATCAAAAATATTTAATAACAGGGTTACACAAGTATGAAACTTAAATGCCAGTCAGTAGTCATTTGTATTTTTATATTTTTAAACCAGTAATTTACGTGTGATGTCTTTAAATGAAAAGTATTTTCTTATTAAAAAAAACTGATATCAACCAATAGTTGGAGAAGTATTAGAAAATTGAAGAAAACTCTCACAAAACTTTGTATGATAAATTTATGCAGCTTTCTTAGAATTTCATTATTATAGTTTCAATTACATTATTATGTGCTCTGTGGTTGTTCTGGGCTGTACAGTATGTGTAGCAAAGTGGACAGTGAGAATTCTCTGCCTTTTGTTGTCATTTTTCCTGGATGAGTAATTTTCTATATGTGATAATCTCCTCTGGATGTGTGTGATACAAGGACTGTTTATACTGTTGGTGAATGAAAGTGTGGGCCAAGTGGGGTTTTTTTTTTGTTATGTGATGTTTAAATGTTGTACATGCAAAGAAGCTTATGTGAACTTTGTCAATACACATTGATCAGGTGCTTTGTTTATGTGTTTGTTTTGAATTCTGTATTCACTGCTGTCATTAAAACTTAAATATTGATCATTCATGTTAATCTTTTGGAACTTTTAAGTTTCTAGACACCATTTGTTTCTGTTACAACACTTAGTTATGGAGTTTTAATTTTTATCAGAAAAGAATCACTTTGTAAGGTACTATATTTGTATTCCAGTTAAACAAACAATTTTCTTTTTTCTGTTTTTTATTTTTTTGGTCTACATATTAATATTGTTTATATGGAGAAAATTCTGTGGTAGAAACCACAGATGGTTGTGTTGCTTTTGACATGAAATTTTTGTTGTCTACTGCATACCACTGCCAGATCTTTTTTTTCTTCATAGGTAGTGGCTTCCTTCAGCAATTTTATTTTCCTAAGTGTAAAAATTTTAGAAGCATATAAATTACCAGGGTTGCATCTCAGATGCATGAGTGTTAAGATACTGCAAAAATTAAAAATGTTGTGCAAAAAAGGATTGGGGACATTTTTATGAATCAAAGAAATGTAGAAATTACCCATTTTTCTGTTGTACAGTGTTGTAGAGATGCTGCCAGATTGCAGGTTCCTCACAAAAATGATCAAGAGTTGTACAATGTTTGAAACCCAGTATGGGAAATATTTAGCAAGTAATGTAATTTTTGTGATTTCTTGTGCCGAATGTGCGATTTTTAAAGAATTTTTTACTTGGGTTGATCAGATCATCCTTTTTTACCTTTTCTCCATTATCTCAGTTAATTCTGTATCTATGGAGAATATTATTTGAATGCAAGCACCTTTATGATATAGATCTTTTGGAGTATTGCAAAAATTATGGAGGTATTCTGATTGAATTATTCCCAGGAGTGGTATAGTAAATTGATCTATCGATTAGCCATTAGGGAAATGTCTGAAGTGCAGTAGCAGTGTGTCCTGTTGAAAGAAAATATCAGAATATTGGAGAAGAAAAATGAAACAAAATCCTTTACTGATATATGATGCAGATTATATATACAGTTAAGCCTGTGTTGAGAGACAGCCCCTTCTGGCAACAAAAGGCAGTCTCTCAAGACAGGTGGTCTCTCATAACAGGTTTGTACAAAAAGACCAGTTTCCAAGTTGGAAATTCAGTACTGTTGAAGAAGGGAAAGAAAACAATTACTGTACATGTATTGTGTTCTTTATTCGTAGTTCTTGTTAAGGAATTGCATCCATTCATCAGAAAATAATTTTATATAGCAATAAAGAAACAGATCTGTCATTAAACAAAAATAGCTTCATCCAATTACATTCATATTTTTCTCTAGTGTTAGAATTTGTCCCTTTTTCTTTGCAAGTTCTGCCGTTCTTATTAAGGTGCTAAGTGTTAACATTATCGGTGATCAGTTGTAATAATGACTGTAGCAGTTTTGATCAGGCTTTGGGAAATCATGGAATATTTATAGATATATGTATATATATAAGGAATATGTACCAATGAGTGAAATAAAAAGAACACGTCCAGAATCACAATAAATTTATTTAGAAACTAAATCAATGGCTTAATTCACAGATAACTTAAAAGGATTACTATATAAACAAATGGTGTAACCACTGCACTAAGGTGAAAAGATGACAGCTTAGTATGTGGGCTATAATCATTGTAATGTCAACAAAAAGACGCCAGCAAACAACAGAATTGTTTAACAATGACAATTGAATCTGGAAAACAATTAACACTTACTAGAATTTAAAGACAAAGAACTTGTTC
Organism: Megalonaias nervosa; assembly: GCA_016617855.1. Classification (NCBI taxonomy): domain Eukaryota; kingdom Metazoa; phylum Mollusca; class Bivalvia; order Unionida; family Unionidae; genus Megalonaias; species Megalonaias nervosa. The sequence goes on from JAECUM010014615.1 coordinate 16,437, forward strand.
ACTCCAGGCATTATGGATTAACTCCAAAAGACAAATGATGTATGCAACCACTACATTGACTTCGGCACTACAGTCGCAGTTTGTGGTGTGTATTTGAGTTTGGTTTACAGTCTGTAACAGTGACTAAATACATGTCTTTACCAATCTGATAGCCAGCTTAATTTGTTTCTTCTTTTTCTTGTTGTTATGAAGATTGTAAACTATTTAAGCAGTCGTGGTTACAAACAATTAAATGAATGTCAGTGGTGCTTGTCTTGGTTCTCACGAGACGGTTTTCTATAGCAGTGTTTTTTTTGAGTAATCAGCATGTACTTCAGACTGGTTTACAGTCTATAACACATCACACCACATACATGACCTGTAAATTTCAGAAATCGGTAGCCAGCCTATTGTTTTTATTTAGAACTCTCAATACTTTTAAAGCAGTTGTGGTTAAAAAAGATTAAAAAAACAGCAATGTTGTTTATGTCTGTTTTTGTGATGCAGTCCTTCATAACAGTGTGAAAATGGTTGTTCATAGTGTCAAAATGCATATTTTTGCAAGAAATCATGGTTGCTGGTTGCATTCTGTGGGAAGTCACTTAATAAAAGTGCATTTATATAGTAAAATCGATCAGTGCATTGCTGTTGGGGTTGTAAACGATGTTTGGTCACTCATAACAGGTTTTACCCTCTTTGCAACGGCTTTTTTGAAGGGAATGAAAAGAAATGGGAATATTTGGCAGCTGAGCAACAATTAGGTATGCAGATATTTTGTACATTTATTGTCAAAGAAGTGATACAAAATACAAAACACTTTTAAATTGAGTGTTGTCACGCATCAGCTACCATTTGGCATAGTCCTTTCCATTGATTCCCCACTCTGGGGGTGGGTATGGGGGATCTCCCCATCTTAAGAAAATTTCTGGCAGCATCTCTGCTATTGTGGACCACCATTTCAGTTTGTTTGAAGTGCAATGGTAGCAGAGGATTGCCAAATTTGGTTGTACTACCAGTTAAGGTTCTTTGATGAAATGAATGTGTCTAATCACTTTCTGTAGAATGTGATTATACATATTTATTTCATTAAAGAAACTGTGACACTAGGTAAACCAACTTCAGCATTCCTTAGGTATCATTGCTCTTTGGAGAACTGAAATGCTGAAATGGAATGTGATTTGCGATTTGGATTTTTTAATGTAGCTTTAAAAAATTTTCAGTCTTATCACTATGATGTCTGCATTGTGACAGTTTATAGTGATGTCTAGCACTGGGGCATCATGCCGCAGACATGCAGCATGATGTCCAACCCAGTTGCAGTTCACAATAGTTTTTAATATGCAACAACTAGATTGTGCCTGGATCTACTTGATAAGGAACAAGGCATCATAGTAAACATAGAATGAATAAAACACTTTAATGAATAATGAATAAAACACTTGAAGCTATGCAACAATGTCAGTATGGGCTGACAACTGTGTGAGGTACTCTTGAAAATTTGTCTCCAGTTTCCTGTCTGAACAGACCGATTCATATTCCAGTTAGATGTTCACACACACCCCCATACACCCACACCGGGGTTGATATCTTACACTGTAGGACTACTATCATACAGTGTGCAACCAGATCATAATCTAAGCTGAATATTATCAGTGTAAACGCTAATGACAGTAATGCTGGAACATCATACACATCGATCAGTTGTATGTTGAATTAAAATCCCTTGTTACAGTGTCAGAGAAACAGTATGTACTAGATAGGTTTTGGAGATGATTAATTTCCATTTGTACTTTCATTTGACAGCAAAGTTCAAACATTCCGTGCTGTTTCAAAACTTAAGGAGGTAGTTTGATGGAAATACAGCCTTATTATGGCCTTGTTTGTACTGGTAAGTGTATAAAACAAAATCTTTAAAACATGAGCTAAAGAAAGAAATGATGGAATTTCATTGTAAAATTTTAATACTGGTTAAAAAGTTGTACATTATAATACTCTTGTTCTGCTCTCAATTTTAGTTGGTTTTTTTTGTGCACAATGATAAGCTTGGTCCTCATTTTTCCAGATTGCCACCATTTTTTAAACTGCAAAGGGGGCAGTGCCCAAATTTACCACGGCCTAGATGCAACACTGCAAGACTGTTCTCTTGACAAGTAATTTTGAAAACATGAAGATGTATTAAATCTCTTTGTTTTGTTATTGTATGCCACTTTAGGGCTACATTTTGAAAGAACAGTAATAACTAGTATGGCAAAATTTTGAATTAAGTCATTTGTTTTTTTAACTACCCCTTGTTGAGACCATTTAGTCAAATGTAAATAAAACAAATAATTTATTTTATTATTACAACAAGAAATTCATTTTGGGAAATCATTCAACTAGATGAAAGAACACACTGCATGATTGTTTATTAAAGCCAAATTATTGTTTCATAAGTATACAACTTTATTGAAAGATGACAGAAATGAAATAATAGCACATGATGAACCAAAGTTTGAATGGCTTTTTTGCATTTTAAATGGTGACCAAAGAAGTTAAGCATGCCAGTCAAATTTTTTTGCTATTTATGGATCATTTCATAACTGTCATTTTGAGAAATGTTTGGTGTGAAAAACTTGGAGTGTTTTTTTTCATGAACCATTCAGAGCAAATTAGATCTAAAAATGCATGAATTCTTAAGTCATATTTTTAGCATGTTTTGACCAAGTATATAGCTTCCAGAATATAACCTTGAGGTAGCTGAATGTGTCAACAGGTCTTGTACATGTCAAGTACAGGTCTTGTAGAGAAATAGGATGAGACATGTCAAGTACAGGTCTTGTAGAGAAATGAGACCTGTCAAGTACAGGTCTTTTAGAGAAATGAGACATGTCAAGTACAGGTTTTGTAGAGAAATGAGACATGTCAAGTACAAGTCTTGTAGAGAAAGTACAGGTCTTTTAGAGAAATGCGTGGAGAAATGTGAAGTATAGGTCTTGTAGAAAATGGGGTAGAGAAATGTCAAGTACAAGTTTTGTGAAGAACTGGGTGGACAAAAGTCAAGTATAGGTCTTGTGGAGAACTGGGTGGACAAAAGTCAAGTACAAGTCTTGTAGATTACTAGGAGGAGTCAAATGAAGCTTTACTTGCCATCATGCATAAGGCTGCAACATTTGCCAAATTTCTTAATGTATACATTGTTTGCACTGAAATAATGCCTTTTAATTAAAATGATTAGAAACTCGACCTTACCCCATACTTCCCTGTTATGCTTACTGATCAGCTGACTAATTATAATGTGCTTGCAGTTCCTTGCTCAACTTGTCATTTGCCGTACATCTTTTGCAACTTGTTGTGACAGGATTCAGTGTGCAAGAGATGTCCAGGATTAGTATATCTGACAGGATTCAGTATGCAAGAAATGTCCTGGATTAGTATATCGGACAGTTTAGTGAAAACATTCCTAGGATCATTGTGATACTGTTTCCTACTGCTACATACACGTACATGATGCAACACTGGAGAAATAGTACATCTGGATGTACTGTGTGGACATGGCCATGGGATGCTTTTGTAGGATCTACAGTGATTAAGAAACCATACCGTGGCCTACAATGTTGAAATGGTGGTGTGTTTTTTTTTATCATTAAATGAGTCTGATGTGCACTACAACCAATTCTTGTGAACTTTTTTCGCCCCTTTCAGTGTGAAAACGTTCTTGAAAGAAAGAATTAACAGAAATACCTTACAAAACAGCCCTCTTGGCAAGTGATGTAGAAATACATCAAGATTGTTACTGACCTTAATATGTATGTTCATTTACATTTTTACCAGTTTTGAAAACATTTACAGGTAGTTAATAAAACTAATCATGCATTTAATATTAATTTAGTGAGAGACTTGACTTGCATAGAAGAGGTTGTATTTTTAAGTACAATATCATGCTCTTTCTACTTTTAAAGATTTTCACCACATTCTTAGATAAATAAACTCAAGTAGGTTACATATGTCAAATGAGAGCTGAACACATGAAAAATATTCTGTTCAAAGTTGGAACTGATGTCCAAAGGAATTACTTCATATTTTACCTGAATTATCAGTTCTTAACCTTGAATTGTGTTCAAGTATAATAATATTACTTGTTACCATTATAACCTCTTGCTCATGGGAAATGCTGAGGACATTGTGTAACTTATTACACTTCTCATTTTTAACAAAGCATGTGAGAATCAGCATCTTTATAAATGTTAGAGATGATTTATTGGTCAATTCATTCCTTGCTGCTATAATTTGTTTATACTTTAATACATGGAATAGCAATTGACTGCCGACAAGAAAGGTAGTTCATAGAGTTTATCTGACAAAAAGAGCCTTTGACTTTTTGTACATAACCTTGCCTCATTGCAGAATTTGCATACTGGAGAAAAAAATTCTGCAGAAATTAGTACAATATGGGACTTGTGATACACATCATTGGGATATTCATTGGGATATTGGATGTCGTCTTTAAGGGGATGATTTCTGTCTTTTACTATCCCTTGATGCAGTTATTTGTACTTTCATTCCTCAGGAAGGTAACAAATATTATGATACACAAATACAGTTTTTGGTGGAATCATGATGTTTGTTTAAGTAGTGCTTGACTTGTATTTCCAGTAAAATTAACTGTCTGTTTAGTCAAATATCATTATTGATATATAAAGTCATGGAGCTGTATTTGTACCAAACTGAATATTTACAGTTCATATTTTCGTTTTCTTAAACTCATGTGCATAAATACACACCAGTTAAAAAGATGTTAATAAATCAATTACACATCATAAATTATATGTAGATTCTTTTTTCAGTCTATAACTCAAAGACCAGAAGAGCTTCTGCAGTGGTCCTGTGTCCATTAGCAGTTTTTGTTTTTATCACTTCTTCTAGCCAACATGGAGAAAAGACATGAACTGGGACAATTTGAGCATCCAGTATGGCCTCCATGGTGGACATCCTGAAAATCTTTTTATTGCAACTTGTCTTGATGTGATGATCATATTGCCATGAAATTTTTAGTAAAGACTTCTTTGGATTTGTAGATTGTCCTAAATGAAATTGTGCCAATCTGAGATCCAACATGGCATCCATTATGGACATTTTGAAAATCCTGTTATAGCTACTTCTCCTGAACCAGTGGTCATATTGATATGGTATTTCCATTAGAAGCATTTTTACAACTAGTAGATGATTCTAAATGAAAATACACTATTTTCTAAATCACTTAGACACTGTTTAAGGACTCTGAAGTTTTTTTGGCCAAAATCTTATTTTTTCTTCTAATGTTCAGATGTCATTTTAATCGAGTTATGTTTTTCGACACAAATGCAGCTATATATTGATAAGATAAAACAGACAAATACTACTTTTAAATAGTTGGGTAACAGCTCAGTTGTAATTGGAAATAGCCATGACAAGTTTATATGTGACCAAAATTGGAGAACCACATTTCAATATTCATTACGTTGTTGACACTGATACATTGAATAACATTTGATTAAAACTAAACTACTCACCTGTGGATAAAAATATCTAAATTGTAAAGACATTAGATATGTCACCCTTTATTCAAAGAGATAAGTATTAACGTCTTCATCTCGAGGAGTTTGTGTTATACCTGCATTGTGGATAATACTAAATCCTGTACCATCATATACCTGTCTCATATTTAGGAATTGGTTGTAGCAGATAATAATGTATGTAAATAAATTAGCAAAAGATAGAGTTTTTTCTCCTGTTTATTATGAATATTTTAAAGTTTTTGAATGTAATTTAGTTTGCTATTAGTGTCGTAAAAAACAGACCTCACAGACTATAATTGGTTCATCTGCCCATACATGACTGTGTCAGACTTGAGTCTTATAAACAATTGAGGTATTAAACAAAATTTTCTAGGTGATTGACTTTCACTCTTATAGTTTGCTCCTTTAATAAAGGGTGTACGTTCAGTTTCTGTTTTTTCCATTGTGATATTTTATCTACAGGTGAGTAATATAGTTTTAAATGGTATTTTTTAAACTTGATTCTGAATTTTCAACAATTCTACAATTTGCTTGACATTCAGTGTAATATTTTAAGATCTTTTTAGAAAGAGAAAAAGTAATTATTTGTTGCCATCCAAGACATGCAAAAATCATGGTAGTTTTAATCTGACATCCAGCATGGCACCGTAGTACTTATGGGGGATGATATGACCTTGTGGTGGCTATGGGAAATTAACATTAGGCAGCAATATGGGAATTTAACATTAGACAGCTATTTTAAAAGTATGACGCTCGGGTTATTATGGGAATTAACAGATGCACTGTTATGGGACGATGCGGTAGTAATGCAAACTTAACATGGCATGGTGGTAATGGAAATTGAAAATGATTGGTATTACAGTGATGGGAATCGAACAAGGACATGATTGACCAATACTCATCGGCCCATCACCCACACTTACTGATCAACAGTCTTATTGACCATTTACATCTAGGGGCTCTAGGTTACCCAAGTGGTCTAAAGCATTCACCATTAAACAGATCACTGCCATCCCACTTTTGTCAGTGGGGGGTTTGAATCTATGGCTCGGCCAATATGGGTATGTGAGAAAGCTTGCCAGTAACTTCTCGTGGGTTAGTGGTTCTTCCCGGGTTCTTCATCCACCAGATATACTGGCCACTGTATAGCCTATCCTGTGCTGAAATATCGCGTTAAGCGCCATAACAACAACAGTCGTATCTACTAACCGACACCCACACATACTGATCAACAGTGTTACAGACCTTCACCCACATACATGACCAATACACAGACCCACATACATAACCAATACACAGTCTTGCTGATCAGCACACGTTTATTTGCTGAAAAACCCACACCTACTGACCATAACTTAAAACTGCTAATACAAGTGTATGAGTAGAATACAATGGGGGTTAAATATAAAGCAAACCCATCAATATAAACTTAAAACCCTATTATCGTGCAACCCTTCTAATCCATATAAACAAAACTAAAAACCCTACAACCCTTGTAATTTTATATACCCATAATGTGGGGAAAGGATATGAATGTTTACACAGTAATGCTTGTATTACTCGTATGCTATTAATCGTGAAAAGACGCAGGAGGTGTAGTTAAAAGTTTTGTGTTGAGGATGAAACAATAAACAAATCCATAAAAAAATTAGCACATAAAACATAATGCACATACTATTGACAATATTGGAGTAGTATACCTATTTCTGAGAGATCTGTGTGGCCTTGAAAATGATTGTTGGGGGTTACTGAAAGATTGTTAACATAGTCTAAACAGCATCAATTTCCTTGTCAAACTTCCCCTGACCATTAGTCCAAACACCACACACTTTTGAGGCACCCTTCCCTTTCCATGTGCACACATCTTTTCCATATGGCAGT
>JAECUM010014617.1:0-48149 GCA_016617855.1 Megalonaias nervosa
GTACTTTTTACACAGAACGTGCGCTTGATAATTTGTGCATATCAAATGACGTGTTCAAAGGAACTTTTGATGATCCAAAACCTAGCTGCTGAGCAAGTGAACTGTAGTACGCATGCATCAGATCCTTTAGATTCTGGATCAGGAATGCTAAGACCAGCTGCAGAATGTGTCAGTACAACAGGTCCGGGCAGGAAATGTTCAGGAAAGTAATTTTTCCATGAGGTGTGCCATGGGCGACAGCAGCCAGAATCATCACACTTAATGATCTGCAGAAAATATTGACTCTGCCTGATGTGACACGCGACCCATTTGACTTCTGGTTCACTTTGGTGATTCACGCTCTACTGGGTCAACATATTCTGCATGGACATCATGCTTATCTAATACGACTGCAGACCATACTTCTGCCAGTGTTTTTCACGCTTTCTCAAAGTTCTGCTTTTCCAACTCCACGTCGATTTGTTTTTCCTGATGCATTGAGATGTGACCAATAGTGATCACGAGGTAGCACTAGTCCGGCTAGCTCTTGGTTCAGTGGAGCCATCCGGCGCTCAACTCTGTTGTAGGCTGAATAATGTGGTGCGTGGGTGCCCGACTAATACACATCCAGATCCCAGTCAGCAAATCTTGCAGCTGCAACCTGTAGAGGTTTGGGAAATCTTGGATTCTCGTCTGGTCCTTCATCACTCGCCATGACCACTAATGGTTTCACACGACCATCAGCTGTGCACATCACTGGCAGGAAACTTGGAACTGAGCGCAGACATTCCATATCATGACCATGCGTAAAAGCTATACTGCTGCCACGTTTCATTGAGCGCACTGCAATATACGTAGGACCAGAGTTGACAGCATCGACTAACTTTCCTGGAGTCACGACACAGGCAGCATAGATGGGATCAGTTTATGGCGAGATGCAACAGCAAAGTCGTGATCAGGCAAACGCACTGTATACTCGAGATGCATCAGTATAGGTGCCTGCTTCATCACTGCCAGGATTCCAAGTGGCACTTTAGCCTTGTCATCTTGGCTAAGGTACAAGCACATGTCTACTCCAAACATAGAACAGATTTCATCTAGGTATGACATAGATGAAAATGCAAATGCTGCATCTTTGTGATGGTCGTGAGCGGTATTGGCAGCTCTTGTCAGTTTCACAGGTACGGTCTTTATGTGACGTTCACCTTCCATTGAGCTGGATCGTCTTGGAAGAAGCCGCAGATATGTCACCGACCTCTACAGATGATAGCCTTGTTTCGTTAAGGTTTTATGTAGGTCATCTAGTGTCTTACACAATCGCAATTCCTGCCACCGGCGCCGGTCACTGGCAGCAGCACCAATCGACGCAATATCAATAATTGCTTCGAGAAGATCCAGATTGCCCTCTATCCCTTGTAAACTTTCATAGTTTTTGCCCTCAGATTCAGATGTTCTTCCGCTATATCTTTGAGAGTCCGTTTGAGTTTGAGACGGCGCTCATGCTGCCTTGTGGCCTCCAGGTGCAGCCACTTCAATTTCAGTTTCTTTTGCTTCAGATTCAATTCAACTGACTTCATTTTCTCCTTCAGTTCCTCAGTTATGAGGCCTGCATCTCTTCAATGCAGTAAAGCTAATAGCTGTTCTTGGGCTTCAGAGATGTCACACTGAACACTGGTCTGTTGTGGAGTTTCCACTGTTTTCATGATCCTGGCGGTAGGTTCAGACATGGCTGAAGTCAACGGACTTGATGCAGCATCGCCAGCCGATGTAGGTGGCAACACATCAGATGCAGCTGAAATCATGATTGTAGGTGCTAAAGCGTCAACGTCAAGCACTTCAGGCTTCGACGCAGTCGCCGCTGGTGCCAGTGCTGGTGCTTGCGCATGTGACCAGAAAGACAGAAGATTGCTTCTGCTCACCAACACTTTACTTGCTAGACCAGCAGTAACATATTCATACATAGTTTCATCATGCTTTATTTTATCCCATAACTGATTAGTTTCCTTTTGTTTTTCTTGTTTACTAGCTTGCGGCTTAGCTTTACACACAGCTTTATGCAAACAGTTACGCTTGACCATATTTATCCATCCTGACTGAATATTCAAAAACACTTTTATTACGATCTCAAAACACAATTATTAAACTCAGTGAACTAGACTCTATATAATAAGTGCATCGACTGAACATCTGTTGTACTAATAGTAGACCGATGTACAGACCAGTGTTAGTACTAAAGTCGGGGCAGCAGCAGCAGCACGAACAGAGCACCGCAGCAGCTAAAATCTTGAGCCAGCGGCTATCCGCAGTGAGGCCAGATTGAAGGATGTATAATCCATGGGGGAGGCTGCCAGACTGTGTCAGACTCGGTGCTGAGCTGCATGATAGCTAGCAATCAGGGGTACGGTGGCATACAAGTGACACCTCTCCCACAGTCCTACTTCTCCCGGTAGCTTGGCTCATTTGAAGGCCAATGTAGACAAATTATTATCAAGGTTTCACCCCACCCCCATTTCCAATGCGTATGTACATTATCAGTAGACACACCCCCCATACGCAAGCATATGCATTTGGGTTAATCCCCCCTCCATACGTACATACTAAATGGACGGCCCCTAAAGTAGTTACCTATACAGGATTGGTAGATCCCTCTTGCCTCGATTTAAAAAATGCCTAAACCAACCTCTACACCATTGAGAGATGTGTACTGTGTAAGAACTTGTAAAGTTAACGATGTTTATATACTAGTTCATAGGTTCTCAAACTACTGGTCACAGCCCACTTGTGGGCGGTGGACTTGCTGTTGGTGATACAAGAGCCATACACAGAATATACTGAAGTAGGCCACCAGTGCAAAAAGTCCAGAATCACTGTACTAGGCAGCTTATTTGACAGACGTAAGCAAACCTGCTTAAATCAACATGAACCTTTATTTGAAAATGTCCAGCTCCAAAGTCTCAACTCGTCTGCTAAGATCTATGAATGCAAGAAATTATCACATCTTTATATACACATATTTTTGAAAGGTAAATTGTACACAATTTTAGGAACCACAAAATACTTAAAAAATCAGTGAGGAAACGTTCATGAAAATATTTTGTTCTGGTAAAACTTGACCCAAGAATGTAAACAGAGTTATTCATTCATTTGCAAGTTAGCTTACTGTACACAGATTAAATGATAAAATGCATGATAGCATGATTTATTGTGGAAAGCTCAAAATAAACACCTCTTTCAGCATACAGACTGTCAAAAATACAAACATTTAATAAAATCTATCTTGCTAACTCACACAGGATTTAATTTACCTACCTAATGAAAACATGTGCTGTGGTATGTCCACATCTGCTGGAAGAGATCCAAGAAAATGAGCAAGCACCTCACAGCCCTTCAATTGCAGGGCTGGAAATACAGGCCATTGGGAGCATGTACTAGTCAGGTTGAGTTGTGGCGTTACGGGGCTTTTGCTGTTGTGTACTCTTCCTACAAGATATTGCAAACAAATGGTAAATAAAAAATCCTTGGCTCGACACATTTGCATCCAACCTGTAGTTAAGTGTACAAGGCTTTTAGACTGCTATCTTTTCATTTATTACACAATTCCTTGATGGTGAGATGAAAACTGTTCATTTAGGACCTTGGGAAGAATGTGTATGTAAAAACTTATAGAAATCATCTAAGCAGTTAGGGAGGTGGAGTAATAACAAACTCGTGCATGACAGATGATGAACAATGGACCATGCCGTAAGTTCTTCTGGTAAAGCTTTAAATTAAGGTGTTAACTAAGCAAGCAACCACCGAAGATTTGCAGCATCTGCTATGGCTGAAAAGCACTTACAGACTTCTAACTCCTACAGAAATCTGGTACTTACTTGGTGTAGTTGGGGCACTATATGATCCCAACTTTGAACCACCAACACAAAACTGGATTAATGGAGCTGCAACCTGCAAAAGCAGATTAAGGGCATTATTTTAGTTTAAAACAAGTTCTAAGCAATAAATTAACTGCCAAAGTTTGGATTAAAGTGAAAAGTAATGAAACTCTGGATTTAATTAGGAAGTCGGATAACCTATTCAGGCATGAATTGAAGTGTTCTCATAACTATGTCATCTGGAAATTGGTAGCAATGATAACAATTAAACAGTTTCAAACACTTCTAAAATGAAATTCTTGTTTGTCACTGCAATAAAGATCAATTTAAATGATAAAACAAGGATATTCTTTGAAAGACAGTGGGGATAAAGAGTATATTTTACTGCACATTAACTGTAAAGATAAATTTTCATTCTTTTTGCAGTTAAGTTACATTTTTGTCAGCATTTTGTGGATTGGGAAAAGTCCTATTATTTTCTAATTGTCACTGCCTGCATGTTGACCCTATCCACAAGGTTAGAATTATACACATCAAGATGTATCCACATACCACATAACACTCCTATGGCCGGATCTACTTAAAACTGTAGACAGATACACACAAGGATGCCATGGTGATTGCTGTATGAAACTTGTGCCAAGACAGGCTTGACTAAAACAGTACATTTACTGTAGTTATTGTAGAGCAAGGTAATATTGGTATGTAGGGCAAGTGCTATTGGTATGTAGGGCAAGGTACTATTGGTAGAATGATAAATCAGTTATCACAACAGTAAATCAGAAACGTGGAGAATCAATTCTGAAGTCAACTGAAAGAATAAAGAAAGTAACTCTGCTGTGCCCTAAACCCTCCCCAATTCCCTACCACGAACATGTCCCAAATTATATTAAAACAGGTTCTAAAAATCATGAAAATGAATATTTTATTAATGCTCGTTTTGTATGACAAAATGATCCATTGATAAATTATATACTGTTATGTCTGTAGTCCATCAGACAGCTGCAAAATGATCCTTGGCATCATTATTTAGGTCCTTCGAATACTTCTTGTGCAACACTGGTTGATGTAACATATCAATATAAACACAATTCCTGAACTCAAGATCATTGTGAACAATTCCCACAACAGTTTAAAAATAAATTCCCAAAGAAGGTAACTTGATTTCAGTTTACACCCTACATCCAACTTCTTCTGAATGTGATATCCGTATGTGGTGTAGCCTATTTCAGCAAAAGTAACTTTGTTCAAACTGCTCATAAAGTGGTAACTTCCACCGTCATGACTGACTGGGCAATAATGAATTATTTTGTTCCTGAGATATTACTTTGTAAAGATGAGAGCAAAGATTGATCTAATTAAATGAAATCTTTTATAACTCTGAATTAACCTGTATTAAATGTGAATTTTAATGCACTAAGCTGTACTCACCTGATCAAAGTTTGCTGAAAGCTTGTTGCCAAGCAACCAAACAAAATGCCACCACACCTTCAGTTTCTCCATGGCAATAATCTCCATCTTGGCATTGTTAATTTTGAAGACTTGCATGATCAATTTAATTCTTTTAGGGTCAGTTAGGATTTCTGAAGTGATAAGCAAATGAATAAAAAAATATAAGGATAACACATTCATGTTCTAATTATTACACACACACACACAAAAAAAACAACAAAAAACTGAATAATTCCAAACATCATATAAATAAACAAATAAAAGCCAACTCAACACTTTTGTTAATCACAGTGTCCTATAAATATCACAGTCTAATATCATCCAGTTCAAAATCTCAAGAATTCAAATTCATTGTTTTCATCAACAAATTAAGTTTTACAATCCTCTACCATTATCTGATCATGATAAACATCATTAGACTCTGATTCCTTGTTTTAAGTGTCATTTTGCTTTGGTGCTGGTCTTGTCTCAAATAAGTTCTTCACCCTCCATTCCATATACAGCAATGGAAATTCCATCTTTCTTAAATATCTTGAACACCAACTCCTAGGGAATTTTCTCCCATGCATTACACACCCACCATGACACTAATCAATCCCAGACACATCAAATTTACTGCCTTTTTCTTTAGACCCATCTACAATCCAACTGTGTCACTGATTTTATACATTTGCCTTAAAAGGCTTATTAAGTAAACAAAATGACTTATTTGGTAAAAAAACAAAAAGTCTTATCAGGTAAAAATAAAATGTCTTATTAGTTAACAAAATGACTTATTATGTAAACAACCAATGGTTGTAGTATATACATGGATCCACTTGAGATTACAGCTTGATATGTTCGATGTTGCTGTAACTTCTGGGTCACACACTACATTTAATGAGCTTGAAATATGTCACATGCAAATAATGTCTTAGGCTTCAACAATCTGGTGTTCCTTCTTTCCCTTCTCAATCCAGCCCAAACAAATTACTCATCTAACCATCCCTTAGGGTTTAAAGTTACAACTTCACTCGCGATCATTTTTTAAGGCACAGCCTTGTGTTTAGACACAAGAAGCGACTTCAGTTTCATGCCATTTGCTGAAGTACTTAATACCACAGTGAAATGTTGTTTATTATTATCAGTTACATCTCCAAATGGGTGTACAGCAGAATTTTATTGTCACATAAAAAATGGAGGTTTTTTCCTCTATTTCCAATGTGTGCTAGATCAAAATTGTTCTAATTCTTCTCATTTATAACAACTTTTGAATAAATGATCGATTTTTTCAGGAACACCAATGGGCAATTTTTGGGTTATGTACATATGTTGTCTATGTGAAAGTCAAGTGGCATGATCAATGGGATGGAAAATAAACATCCAGTTAACTGAATATAGGACTCTACTTGGCACAAAACAGTTATCAAATCTGCAGCTCGATCCAAGGATTGTTAACTTGGAAACAAAGCGGGTTATGCCTAGGGTCAAATTTATTAAATCTTTGTTATGTTGCTCTTATAAAATGCCTGAATTGAATTTTCTGTGAAAAAATAATAATCTACTTATATACACTACACAGTTTGCTGTAAAAAAATTTAAAATTCAAGGCACAAGTTATCTGCTTATGTCAAGACCCCTAGTGAATCTACCTTATTGCCAATCAATCATTTTGTGTACTATTTGTGTTAGTACCGAAACTGTACTCAATTTATTTGTGGTAGTACCAATATTGTGTCAGTACCGATTCTGTACTCAATATATATATATATCTGTGGCAGTACTTATATACTATATATGCTAGTTTACTTCCATTGTAACAGAAAATACTGAAAATGTCCAACTCTCTGACATCGCTATGAAACTTGCTTGACAAGTATGTCAAATTTCCCAATGCATGGAGGTAAAAGGATTTGTTTAAGATTTCATATATAAGAAATCCAAATTTACAAAGTAAACAGGGAAATAAGAGGCACGAGTTTTGTGCCAGAAATAGAAGTATGAATAGTTGAACAGCAAGCTATATTTAATCTGTGTACATTAAGCTACATCCTACAGCACTAGTCTAACACGTATATCAAATTTCATAGGTAGAATGGTCCCCCTCTTATACAGTCACCATTCTGCACTGGGAAAGTGGCCATATAAGACAGGTGGCCTTTCCAGAAGGGGACTATATTTGTGAGATGTGTGTGTATGTGTATGAATATAGTAAGAAAGCTACATAAAACTTGAAGCAGTTAATATCTTCATTTAAAAGTAGCATTACTTATTAAAATCTTCTCCTAGTCTTAAAAAAAGAGCTATTTCAAGGTAACATAAATTAATAGTTTTTATTCTTAGGTGAGAAATGGGAGTGAAGTATTTCAACATTATTTAAATCTTGGTACATACGTTGTTTCATATTTAAAATAAATCTCCTTCTGTTTACTCCATCTTCTCACTGCTACAGAATATTCTCCTATCTGTTACGATCTTGTTTATTCGAGTCTTCCCAACATAAAATTTTTTTGGCAAGTAAACTCTCTCATTGTTGTCAAGTTGAATAATTCTAACTTTTTCTTCTAAAGTATTATTTCTCCATTTATGTGATGACATGTTAAAGTTTTGTAATGACTTAATCTTGTGATGCTAATTGTACAGTCCTGCAATGCAATTATGCTGACAAAACTTTTGTAAACGAAATGCCTTGTTTATAAAGGAAGTGATATATGTATTGTCACATGATTTTTGGTCTTTGCCTGATATCATGTTTTGTTCAAGGTTAATCTTGTGCGTCAAAATCTACAGTTGTGACCATGTCATGATCTTGACAATTACATCCTGTCGTAATCAATTTTTTTATTAAAAAAATTCACTGTGAAACCCAAAGCTTTGCTGAAACACTGTTGACCCCATTTCTTGTAAGTGGTGGCATTACTGATGTAAAAGTAACCTTAGAGGGACATGTACTTTAAACAACACTCCTTTCAGGGAGGCCGTTTGTAAGAGGGACCACTGTATTTCAGTGGGTTTGGATGTTTTCCCCATAAACAAAATGGGGATTATGGATATATCAATTGAAAAAACAAATGGACAAAACAGGCACATCTGCATCACTAGTCTAACAAGGGTACCAATTTTCTGAGATATCTTGAACAGAGTGAGGTTTGAGGTATATGATCTGGAAATTAAAATGTTTAAAGACAGGATAGATTGACAGACACAAAAACTAAACCATTTGAAAACTAATTGTCAACAGCACAAGGCACAATTGGACCATTTGTCAAAAAAATCTATACCCGTCTTACAGATGGTTACCAAAATTTATTCCTTCTTATCCATTTTTCCCCCCTGAATCTGCCCCTTGAAGACATGTCTTCATGGACCCTACTATTTTCCCTGCTGAAACAGACACTTAAATAGGTTGAAGGATTTTTTTTAAAAACAGAAACAGAACTTGAAAAGATTGAAATATCACACTAGACTTACTTGGGTTGGTTGAAAAGTTGTCAATCAGCTCCTGCCAAGCTTGGAAAGCTGCCATTTTTACCTCAGCAGTGGAACTTTTAAAACCTAGTTCAACAATGGGCAGGATGTGGTTAATGGCACTTCCATGGTGAAATTCCTAGAAAAATTGTGCATCATGTGGATTTAGCTTCAGAAAATATTTCCAAGTATAAAACAGACATTTTTCTATGGATATTTAAATCACACAGATGATGTTATTGTGCACCCTTTTTAACTTCAACATGCTAAAAGAAGCAGAACTGAACTGACAATACCTTGGAAATAATGATAAAACTATTTTTTAATGGGATCCAAGACCATACCATGTTATTTTTTAATGGGATCAAGACCATACCATGTTATTTCTTAATGGAATCAAAGACCATACCATGTTATTTTTTAATGGAATCCAAGACCATACTATGTTATTTTTTGTAATGGGATCCAAGGAGGAGTTTACTAAGGGGGTTTACAGTGCTGGATCAATGGAAAACTTCATGACTGCTTTAAATCTCTGAAATACAAATGAAAACATTACAGCAACACAAAAATATATTCCATATCTGCATCTAAAAAAAGCAAACAATGAACAAACAGCACAAAAAAATCTAAACAACAACATCCCAATTTTCAGCAGTTTTTGGAGTATTCCAAATACACAACATTGGTTAAACATCAAAATATTACGATTAGTGTCAACATAACAGTTCTGAAGAAAAAAAACAAAAAAAAAACATTTAGTTGTTGTTGTTGCAGGGTTTAACGCCATTTTTCAGCACATGATAGGCTATACATGGCTGCCAGTATTAATGGTGGAGGAAGAACTTGGAAAACCCCAGAAAGAACCACCGACCCGCAAGAAGCTACTGGCAAGCTTTCTCACACACCCACATTGGCCGAATCCGAGACTCGAACCCATGCAGACAGATGTGAGATGGCAGTGATCCATAACGGATAGCGCTTTAGACCACTCGGCCACTTGGGGCCCCCAAACATTTAGTTTTGTGGCCTTCTGACCCATAAGCAAAAAGCAAACATTAATTTACCGATCACACACACACAATACTATATATTTTTAAGTAATTGATCCATTTGGAGAAAGTTTTTAAAAGATTAAGATCTAGCCTAATGTCAAATATTTTTGTTTTCAATAATGATGCATACTGACTGTAATATATTAGACAAAACCAACATAGTGACTGTAATATATTAAACAAAACCAACCAACGGCTGATCATGAACGAATAACTTCAAAGCGAAAACAAAAGTGTTCAACAGACTTTTAAGGTTATTTTATGTAAAACTGAATCAGGGACAACTGCACATTTCTGAAATAAATCACAAATTTATACTAGTGTAATTGACTGAATGATAATCTAAGTCAATATTTCCTCTGATCTTACCCAGCCCGAGGAAATACTGACGACATAGGCGAATGTCGAGATAAGTGTTGGGGGGGAGGTGAAAAAAAGATGCAAGTTAAATTCGTCATTAAGGGGTGACCTGTCATCAGTGAGTAGCATTTACACTTTGATAAAACAAATAATACAAATATTGATTACATGAAGACAAAACCAGTGTGAAATACACTTGTATATTGACAAATTACATTTTGGTTACCTTTGTGTAATAAAATCCACAATAAAATATTGCATCGGTCACATCCTGATATGAAAAACATTCACTACGATATTCAATGTCGGCATAAGCACATGGTTGCATAGTTGTTATTTACACGCTTCAAGTACATGTACTTAAATTGGCCTAGATTTTGGTCAATCTGTTCCCATCTTATTGAGGCTACCAAGGGGATGGGGCTATTCACAGGGAAATGAAAATGTGTCAACAAGTTGGTTTAAACAGTACACGTATTTAGTTACAGAAGTCATCGTGAAAAGTACATAAAAGCGAACAAGAGATATGCGGCTGATATGATTAATGAAGGTATAATATTGTATACATTGACACATGCTAATGAGGTATTAAAAGAAAATGATTCTTATAATACAATACTGTAACAGTGTCAGCTCAAGTGGTATACATTTAAAAATTTTCAGACATCTTTGTGAGATGCCCCACCCTCAACTTCCTTAACAGCCAGATATTTAGTTTCCAGAGACTGCAAATTTAATCTGCATTTTACACTGCCGTTGGTAGCCATCGTAAATATAAATAAAGTTAAAAAGGAAACTTTCACAGCACAATAAACTTGTTTTAATCACCGATCACTTTGGAAAATGCAAGAATCAATCAGATTTCATTGCTTTTATTCAAGTCACCGCGAGAGGCCAACTTTATAGGACCAAATAAAAGTCTGTTTTTTTTTATCCTACCGCAACATTAAAGCCTGGCGGCAAGATCAACTAATTGTTGAATAAAGTACTGGTCGGAACTGGACGCCTGCCGACATAAATGATTAGGCAGGAAAATTAAAGCCTGGCAGCAAGATCAACTAATTGTTGAACAAAGTATGGGTCGGAACTGGCAGCTTGTCGACATAAATGATTAGAAAACAAAAGATTTGTTCAAGCTGGGACCAAGGGCTTCTGTCGACATGTACGTTTATTTTTTATCTCGACATCGACATAAGCATGACAATTTTGGTAGTAATAGTAGACCAAGGGACCGGGACTTTGCTTTTTTGTCGAAATAGGCGGCTTGTCAACATAAGTTATGTCGATATAAGTGGGTAGGACTGTATACCAAAAAGTGCCACTCTATCTGGTAATTACCCATGTTGTGTGCCATTTGATCAACACAAACAAATCCATTTATTTACTAATTCTGGAAAATAAATACACAATAAAAATTATGGATTTAAAAAGCAATATAGGGAGAAGTTTTAACAAATCTGTAATCCCTCAGAACAATTCAAGTAGTTTTGGGTTCATTCAAGTTCATAGAATTTTTCAAACAAATTCAGGGACTTTTCAATGATATTAAAAAAAAAAATACTTTCAAGGCAAAACCTCAAATTCTAGGATTGTCCAAATTATATGAACCATAAAAGTCAGAAACAAGAAAAGGAACTTATCAGAATATCCACAACTATTTCCGTGAAAGTTGAGTGTTAATCATATAAGGTAATATGTTTATACTGTCCAACCATTTTTTGTTTTCCTTTGAAACTAAATGTAGAGTCTACAAGGTGACTGTGAATAAACGCCTTTCCAAAATCCCTTTGCTTTTAACAGAATTCTCTGTAGGATGTGGTAAATGGGAGTTCAGATCTACATTTTCTAATTCTGACAGTTGTATTTCAGAGCCAACAACCAATGTTCTGCAAGCAGACAAAGTCACAACCAAGAATTTTGTTATGCTTTCAATATGTTTTAAACTCCAAGGCAAAACTGTCCAAAGATGAGATTTTTCTTTCATTTTAATGACTAAAGAGAAAAACTTACCTCTCCAGATAGCTGAATCAAGACACCCCAGCATTTTAACACAAAAATTTCATTATGTCCAGCAAAAAGCTTACTCAACTCTGAAGCAATTTTCTGAAGAAAAAAAGGAAAACTAATCAAACAGTTTTGCAGAGACACATTTTTAGATAACTCTCATTTCTGAAGAACACATTTTATATGAAAAGCTGAAAACTCCTAAATCTCTATATTTCAACCAATTTTTAAATTGATGAAGAAAATACCCATGCTTAGAGAGCAACAGAAACATGGATTTTGTTTATGGGATTCAACATCATGGTCCATTACGCAACATGCAATTTTTTTTCAGAACACAAGATGCTTCAATGTCACAAAACATTTCAATGAAACTGACAGGTCATACATGACCTGATGAGTATAAAATTCATTTGTGAAATTTTGTTCCAAACATATGTTAAGTACAGTTGTGCAATATTAATTTCATAGAGGACCCATGTAAGTGTACAGCAGGACAATGAAAAACAACTTGATGTCCTCTCTCAAAGCATATGCGTTTATTCACAATTTACATTTCTTTTGAACTTGTACCAAAAATCATTATCCTGAATCAACTGGTGAGATGTACAGGCATAATTTTCTTAAGCTGAGTAAGGAATGAAAATACATATTATATCTGACATACTGTTTTGAATTCCCCAACTATATGAGCTGAAACTTCTTTCTGTTGATTTGGCTGCCTTTGTAGACATGGTACAGCCGATTCTAGGACCTCCAATGCCCGCTCTCGGATCTTGATGGCTGGATGAACCACATTGGGAAGCAGCAACACAAACCACTGCAGTGAATGTGCAACCATCTGACTGGGAACTTGCTCCATTAATCTGGAATATACAATGTATACACATCCTGGGTATGAAAGAGACACCAATTAAAAGTATAAACAGTTATCATGATAGTATATAATTAAGGTGGTGATTAATTCACAAGTTTATAACCTGATTATCTGGGCTGAGGTGAGATGGCAGTGATCAGTAAAGGCGAGTGTTTTAGACTACTTGGCACTGGCATGTTGAGTACACTATTGTGCACTTCGTTGTAAAATGGCCTCACTATAAGGTGGAATGCTCTAGGCTCCTATGAACAGTGTTATAATGAACTATTTATTTTATGACAAGTTATTTGCAGATGAAACTGCTGATGCTCTTTTACTCTCCTGCCCTCCATCTCACACACTGAGACACATATATAATAAAAATAATCATCAGAATAATCCAATGTTCAGTTTCATCAAAAGATAAAGAAATCACCTGCTATTAATAAACAATGAGTCAGCATCGACTCACCTTCCGATTGTGTTGACCACTTCATGGTCAACTGTGATAGACTGACCATTCCACTTTTCAACAGCTTGCTCTGCTGCACTTAAGATAGAATCAAGCTGTGAAGAGAAGAGAGAATATATTATGTACAGTCATGGCTTTTAATACAACTATCATAAACTTGTTCAGTGGCATCACATAACACTACTTTTACACAGCTGAACTCTTGTACCAACAATAATTAAATGTCCTAATTTTTCTGCACCATATCATTTTCTGGTTCCAAATCTTGTTCTCGTCTCCTTAACAGGTATACAGGCCAATTTTTTTCCTTTGCTTTGTGCGTCAGAGAGTACCTGTCAGAGTTGTCTTCATGACAATTAATCCACCAACAGATGTTCAATTTGATCCCACTTAAGTTCAATGTCACTTCCATATCCATGCAGTATATGCAGTGAACACCAAAAAGAAGTACAACTCTGGACAAAAAAATGGCAAGAATCATCGCTGTCAATTGTGCACCAAAGACCCCAAATAATTAAATTTTATGCACAAGTTTCACATTAATTTTTTAAACTTTCACCCATAGAGGAAACATTGAATAGTACCCAGATAAAGCAGTTTTGGGTTTAACACCCACACACATACACACCCACACACACACACCAGGATACTCTTTTACTAGGAAAGTTCATATAAAATGCGAAATTTTACATTGCACCTATTGACGACAAATCTATAATAAAAGTGCCTTCAATGGCTCATAAGGATGTTTTACTGCAAGAGCCCTAAGCTATTGCTGCATTTTACTCAATGCGACTGACAGTAATTTTATTTTCCCATATTTGCATCAAAATCTGAATTTTTCTGGATCTGTACCATCAGCTAAGGCTGACTATACAGATCACGTATTAGACTGGTCATGAATGTTGAAAATCAGACTAGTTTTATGTAAAGATGGCTATTTGATGCAGAAACTGGCAGTCTTATATTTAAAAACAAGATTTTGCTGTGAATTAAATTGCATCTGGTGACTGTTTTAAGCACAAAATGTAGTCGTAAAATGTGGTATACACTTTTAAGTAGATAGTGTTGATGTTATTTTCTAGTCGACAATTACAATTCCTAGATTTTTTTTTTCATAAATTAGAGAATCTGTTACACCAATTGGCATGTATGTATACTCCTAAAACATATTTTTTTTAAAAAATGAAGAAAATGTTTTAATGATATACATTTCTCCCTCATTACAATACTATTCTGGACATAACATAGCAGAGCTGTACCACCATAATCATTACAGAGCGGTCAGGTGAGCTTGTTAAGTAACACTACAGAGCTGTACCACCGTAATCCATACAAAATGATAATGTCAGCTTGTTAAATTTTGGAAAATCCTATGATCAAGGACTAAAAATAACATTAAAATAAAATTATCCTTTTCAAAATGATGTGATATGTAGACTGTTGTTAAGTTGGGTAGCTTGTATTCATTATTTAAATATTTTCAACTAAAAGGGTAGATTGGTAGATGGGTCAATGAGGGAAGGCAATTCTCATTTTTCACCACTGGCTGGGTTATCAAAATATGGCATACATGTATTTTTCAATTTAACTCTAGATATCAAATTTTTTGCGCTTTATGATAAATAAATGATGCAGCTGAAAGAATAAGGTGTGATGTCAGAATCGACAGCTACTAAAAAATGAGGATTTCTCAAATGCCACAATATACCTGTTTCTGAATAACTTCCTCAGGAAGGCTCTGTTTCCCTATACACCATAATGCACGAGTACATGTCGTCTTGTCGTCGGTCTTCTGTACACACTGGTACAGTCCAATGATTACTTCCCCTGCTTCAGTAACACTAAGGTGCCTGACAGAATAATAAAGTGCATGACTGTAATGTATATCAACACAATCCTAGTTATCTGGCACCAAAGTTCAGGCACAAAAACAAAATGCATAACATACAAAGTCACATCATTTAGATAAGTCCATCTCTCTCAATAAGCCCAGAACCTTTAGTGCATGAACAGTCAGTCACAAGAAGCTTCTCAGGTCAAAAAAAGTTAATGCCATTAACCCTCCTCCCTTAATGACATGAAGAAGGGTACAGAAGGATTATTCTGCATTCCTGAGAGAGAGAGAGAGAGAGAGAGAGAGAGAGAGAGAGAGATAATGCACATGTACATGTGGGCACAGGTTTGGGTATATGTGTATGAATGCAGGTCTATTCTGAGAGAGAGAGAGAATGCACATGTACATGTGGGCACAGGTTTGGGTATATGTGTATGAATGCAGGTGTATTCTACTTCCCTGAACCCGATGGGTGGACTATAATAGCATACCAAATGAACTCTGGAAAAGGGCCAGCATACAGAGATGCTGTTACGACTTTGTTTTTTAGGGGTTGGTGCTGTCAGACCACCCAATTCTCCTCTGATGTATAACCCACAATTATATTTCTGTGTATGCTGCCATCCCCTAATCAACAGTGCCATTGATTTTTCATGCTCTTTGAAATTTCTTTCATGACTGATCAATGGATCAATCAGCTCCACAATTTCAAGACATTTAACAGAAACCCTCTATAGTGTCTGCATAACTCATACAAGCTCTCAATCATATATGTTTTCACTATTTCTACCTAAATATAGATCATTATTTCTACAAACAGGTCAACTGAGATCATTACATATAGATCAATGGAGATATCAATACAATAGCATGAACATAATGATTTCATACAAAATTACTTTGAATCAAAAAAGAAATTCATGCACCAGACAACATATTGCAAGAAATGCAGGTCATTTCAAGAACTGCATTTAAAAAGTAATTCTAAACCACAAGTAAGAAGGACCACAATACTCAAATTGTAAAGAGATCACTGGAGAACAATGCTATGAAATTCTGAACTTCCACCCATATCCATATCCAGGATCAGAAACTGGAAGCAGACTCTGATCGAAATGCTCTGCTTGCCTTAAAATAAAATTCAGTCTTACAAAGTTATTTACATGCAAACAAGAGGCACAAATAAGTCTACAATCACTCGCCTGACTGACATGTGCATGATATCAAAGTAAAGCTAGCCCAGCCCCCCATCAGGCATGGTACACATTCCATTCAAGACTCACTATTCAGCAAGATTAGGTACATGTTCCTATACATGCGACACAATACCATCTCGTCCCAGTAACTCGCTGTATATGCAGTATGACTGTCTCCAGTGATGGGCTGGATCTTTTCAATTAGACGAAATGATAAAATGGAAACCCCTATATGTTGTCTGAATGTTAAGCGTTTTAATTAACGTAAAATTTTCACTCCATATATCTGCAAAGTACATACAAACATAATACTTTGTGTCCCTTTACAAGATCTTCCATTCAGAAATGTAACTGTAGAGCGGCCTTATATGTTTCATTGCCATTAATACTGTGACTGGGTAGTTAACTGTTTAGAAATGATTTACCCAGACTATAAGCTGCCATGTTTCTGTAAAACTTTGATATGTTAAGGGCTTGTCAAACTTGTCATTCTGTAAAGTTTTCTGAGCAGAGGTCTCAGAAATGCTTAACCATGCGTATTTGGATGCAAATTTTATTTCTGGGATGCAGAAAATCACTTAGGCAGTAGTCCTCTGTACGCACATAATAGGTGGGTGGCAAAATTCAAAGACTTGCCAGACTTGCTTTAGCCACTGGCAGAGTGGTAAAATGTGTTGATCAATTAGCTGTGCTTATATTTACAATGACAGAATTCAGTGGCTAAAAGAGACCCTGATGTACATGTTGCCAAGAGTACATCAAAAGAATTTGATGCAACAGCTGGACAGCAAGTTCAAAGACTATGGCTGCTGGGTGGGAAAATGTGCTGATATTTAGATGGTGTTAGATGAATTTTCAGCTAATCGTAGTCGACGTGTTACCAGCTGAAGAGCTAACCACAGAAGTTGACCATAGCAGCTATAAAGATGAACCATAGCAGCCATAGAGCTGAGTGAACAGTGTTGCTGGTCGAGTAGCAGGTGATCGGGCGTTGCTGACCGAATTGGTGGGCACTGATTGCTTCATTGACCAAGGAATTGAATGGTGGTCGGTGACTGCCTATAATGCTGATTGCTTGATTGACCAGTGTGACTGGTAGCCAAGCATGCTAGTGATGGAGTGTTTTGTGTTGCTCCATGCATGTAATCTTTTAGCTGTGGGCTAATTTTGGGGTTTGTTATACCCAGTCTTTTGGGAGTGTAAAGATATTTTGTATGATATCTATCCCTTTGCTTTCATCATTTTACTATTTGAGTAATGTACCTCATTTTTCACTATTTAAGTGAATACTTTTTACTGTATGAGTAAAGTACATCATTTTTTACTATTTTGAGTAAAACACATCATTCTTTCATCGTGTGTAATCACTGTGAATCATTAACCTTTGTCCTTTTGCTGTGTAAAGTCATTTTATTTGTATTTACATTTGTTGCATTATTAAGTTCATGCAGATTGTGTTAATTTGTCTAATATTTATCTTATACACGTACATATTAATCATAATTCTTTTCTCATTCAAGTCATTCATCAATAAACATGGTATTTGTATCACCATCAAAAGTGTTCTGTTATAAATCCGAAATCCAACCCAGTTCTCTAAACTCGTATATGTCTCTCTTTCCCCTTGCTCCACTTTCTTATAGCTTTATTGAAATCAACATCTTTGACAAATGTCACCTCTGTTAATTAATTCTGAGCATACTCTGCTCCTTTTCTTTGTATCGATATTGTTCTGTGCTTCTTTCTGAAGGGACATATAATTACCGTATATATTTGTGCATATGCCCGTTCGCATATAAGCCAATCCCCCAAACTGAATAGGTAAAAACATTGAAAACTGCATGACCCGCTCATAAGCCAACCCACTGACTACATCACAAGATGAAGTGAGTTCTAAATACATTCATTTTGGCAAATCACATTACTACAATAAAATATTATCTTCAATCTTAACAAAAAGGAAAGTAAGAAAACTAATTTATATGTTTAAATATAAACAATTTATCTTCAATGTTTAGTCTTAATTGACATAATAAAATCCTCCTACTAAAATCCTGAATTATAAGAGTTCTATCACTTTTAGAATCCTTCAAAATCTGGCTTGATATCGGAATTGCCAAACAGTTCATAAAACTGGGCTTCTGTTATGGGCGTGCTGTCATTGTATATGTCACCACTGTCAGTGTATCCCGCAGAGGGGTAAAACTGAGGGTTAAAAAAAAACCTTGGTGTCAGAACTGGGGGTCAAATAAAAAATGGGGGGGTCAAAAATGTACTGACTAATTTTCATCTTCCCCGTATTTTTTCAGCTTGAAATAGGATATTGCAACTGGCACAACATACCCTGTCTCTCTCTAAAAATATAAATAAACCAACATCCACAATTAACAAACAAATGCATTGTCCATTCAAAGAATAATTTTATTTGTTCATTTTTCTTTTAAAGTCGTACTTTTAACAGTCTCCTTATAATCTTTTTGTAGAAATATTATAGACCAACACATTACATAAAAACCAATAAAATCTTATTAACCAGATGGCAGTTAATTTACTGCCTGTCATAAAACGTGTACTATCATTGATTTCATTGCACCTCGTCCTAGAACACATTTATCCAGAAATCAAAAAGGCTAATGATTCATCTTCTTTCTAATAAGTTATGTGATGTGATGTGATTATGATTTTTAACGTAGCTTTAACAATTTTTCAGTCATATCGTTACGATGTCTGCAGTGTGGCAGTTTACAGTGATGTCTAGCACTGGGGCATCACGCCGCAGACATGTAGCATGAACTAATAAGTTACACTTGAGCTTTAAGATCTTTCTTTTATTGCAGCAAAGATAAAAACCAACAAAATCTGCAAGGACACACCCCCCCAACTTTTTAATCCAAATAACGCACTTGCCTCGGCAAGTTTACTGATTTCTTTGTTGTGAAAGAATGTCTTGAGTGATAATGTGTTCTCCAGATATCTTGTGGCGAACGCGGGCAGATTTTTAAAAAAATATAAATTCTTAAACCCTGTCACGAAAAGATTATTCACTTTTGCAGTCTTCGTAATCATGCGATCAGAAGTCACACTGGCAATTCTGATGGATGTGTCATATTCCAGTCAAGGGATTTATTTTCTCCATTTTTCATTAAAGTTAGATCCACAGTTGCTCTTTTGTGTTCTGCTTCTTTCACATTCTTCGCTAACGATTCATAGTGCACACCGTTTTAATCTGGAGATCACTTTCTTGTGTAGCAAGCATTGAGGTTAAACATGACATCTTGCTGAGCTCAATGGAAATCGCGTAAGAGCTCACGAGATTAGGGGAAGCTACTCCATCATAACATTGCCTATGCTAGTCTGGTTCCCTGTTTCGTATGCTCATTGTTTCACACCACTATACGAATAGCAGAGTGCAATGCAGGTAGCATACAAAGCAGAGAACCAGTCTATGCCTATACTCGAAATATACACAATGCTATCCTTCATCCAAAGCATTGGATTTTAAATAAATCCTGATCGCATTATGTGAATCCTTTGCGTAAAAAAACAAACGCACAGCTATAAAACCTGTGCGTCAATTTTCTCCAGCGTGCAGCCCCGATGCACAGTTGTGCGTAAAGGGAAACACTGCTGTCATCAGGGTCATATGATAGCATATTTTGGTCCACTGAATCATGCTACTGGTAGTAAAAAAAAAAAGAAACCAAAAAATTGAAACAATGATAAATAATTATCCAATACAAATTGATGACCAACCACCCATGGAAAAAATTACAGGACAAGGTATAAATAGGATACTACCATTATTAAAACTTATTTCAACTCAATCTTTCCAAAAGTTTATATTCAATCAGATAAAATGAATATTATTGTTAGTAAAAGAAAGCGTTTTGCTTACGATGCAGCATTCAAACTTAAAGTTATTGAATATGCAGAAGAAAATAACAACTGTGCTGCAGCACGTGAAAATTTTGTGTGAACAAGAAGCTAACTTGGGAATGGCAGAAAAGCAAAGCAGCATTAGAAGAAATACCAAGAACCAAGAAGGCTTGTCATACTGGGATCGCCTCTTTCCCAGAATTGGAGAAAGAACTCTGTGATTTTGTTAAGTGAATGTTGACAAAATGGATACAATGTCATACGAACTGCAATTCCTCTGTGTGCAATGCAGATAGCGAAAGATGACAAATACAAGATGGCATACTGAAAATTTGTTGCATGAGCCGGTTGGTGTTCTTGTTTATGAATCAGCATGGTTTCTGCCTCAGGCAGTGAACGAAGATAGCACAAAAGCTACCAAAAGAATTGGAACTTTCCGAAGTTCATCATTAAATGCAGAAAGGAGTGCTCATTCAAACTATCACAAATCGGAACTATGGATGAGGCGCCTATGACCTTTGTCTTACCAAGCAATAAAACTGCCAATGTTGTTGGTGTGAAAACTATTCTCATCAAAATGAAAAAAAAACAGGGAAAACAAAAGAAAAAACACATTTCACGGTAGTTTAGGCCTGTTTAGCTGATGGATCAAAAGCGGCCTCCTGTCATTATTTTTAAAAGGAAGACCCTGCCGAAGAGCATGAAATTTCCTGCTGGTGTCATCGTTCGCGCACATGAAAAGGGATGGACAAAAGTGGAATGATTAAATGGTTTGTGAAAGTCTGAACAAGAGACCACATGCACTTCTTCAGAAAACTTCAATGCTTGTCAGGGACATGTTTTGAGCACACAAGACAGACGAGGTCAAAAAAGCCACAGAGAAAATGAAAACTACAGATGAGGCCAAAAAGCCACAGGGAAAATGAAAACTACAGATGAGGTCAAAAAAGCCACATAGAAAATGAAAACTACAGATGAGGTCAAAAAAGCCACAGAGAAAATGAAAACTACAGATGAGGTCAAAAAAGCCACAGAGAAAATGAAAACTACATTGGCTGTGATAGCAGGAGGTTTGACATCATTGGTACAACCTCTTGATGTCTGCCTAAACAAGCCACTTAAAGACAGGTTACGAAAGATATGGTCTGAATGGGTTTGTTCAGGCGCAGTGAAGATGACAAAAGGAGGGAATTTTGTAAGGCTGGACATCAACTTGGTCACCAAGTGGGTCAAAGATGCATGGGACTCAGTTCCATCGGAGATGATTGCCAAATCATTTCGAAAGTGCTCTATCAGTAACACCATGGATGGAACTGAGGATGATGCCATATTTGAATCAGGCAATGACGAGGATGAGAAGCAGAACGACATCTTCTACATTTTCTGGTGGATGGAAATCTATCAAATAGACGTTAAGTACGGTAATACATGTATTTCATTCATTATCCTACCAGTCAGAAAAAATACTTGTTTCACTTCAAGACAGCACATATTATATGAGCCATGTGGCATAATTAGGCATGTGATATCGTCTTTGGCGATCTACAGTAACAATAAATACCGATAATTGTGGGGGAAAAAAAAGCTTAAAAATATTCCGACTTAGACCTTGGCCCACAGATAAGACGACTCCCCTTCTTCCAGGTTTTATTTCTTTCCTAAATTATAAAGCTTATATGTGAGTATATATGGCAGTTAGCTTCGTCAACTTGAATATGTTGGGAAACTGATCTTTAACCAAAATTGGAGTCCTGAACTCCTAGTTTTAAAATCCTAGCAAGATCTCCGCAGAGACATTCAAAAATAAGGCCATGATTTAAGCATATCTTTAATTGCTACAGTAATGATACATTTGCTGTTATGACAACTCACTTGCCAAAAGAATGCCAACAACGGGGGGGGGGCCAGGGGAGGAGGAGGAGAAGGCAGCTGAAGACGACAACTGTCAGCATCGGATATATAATAGGTTCAGGTAAACAAAAATAAAATGACATTACATATTTGTCTTTGTTTTAATAAATACTTCAGTTTTGTTACTTTTTTTTACATCATAATTGCAGTTTTTATAAAAACATTTTACCTAACATATAAATCAGACGCTGCAAGCTTGCGCGCATGTCCACCCACATGATGTTTGCCTGGAGACATGAAGTACCATTTGTCGATGGATTGACTGGGATTGTAAATCTCGGCCGGCAATCCATTAACAACCAGCTGTAGCAGATCACACAAGGTGGAAGTGTTTAGAGCCAATCTTTGTTTTGTGTTAATTCTATTTATAAAACTGTACCCTTGCTCACACGATACAGTTGAGACAGCAACACAAGCTGTGGCTTCTAGAAACTTAATTATATAGAATTTTTGTTTTAAATAGCTATAATAAATATCACTGTAAATAATAATTAATAATCCAAACACAGGACACCAAGAAAAGTGGTGGATGAATAAAAGACACTGTGAACACAACACAGAAAAGAATGAACTTAAAACACAGCATGTGATGTCTGAGTAGAACACGGTGCTTGCTGCTAACGCAATCGACTCTTCTGAATCCAAACTGATCCGAATACTGCCGAGTTACTTCGGTACAGATGCACAGTTGACATTAAGCCGAAAGGGGTGGGTATATATGTGCCAAATATGCCTCTATGCATGCCTCTCACCCATGCATGGCACGCATTCAAGATGTTTAAGAACATTAGTATTGTTATTCTATGTTCTCGGCAATCAAGACTCACGTCTAAACTGAAAATGCTAGTCAAATTGATTGCCAGTAAATAAATTATTTCTATTAAAAGTAGATAGAAAATCACGATTTTTTTGTGATAAATACCACTGTAGATAGCCTACTTGTTATTTTCTGAGCTCGCAAATGACATTTTTCCACTCGCACGTTGCGAGCCTGCAAGTGGGATTTTTGAGGGTTGTGTACGTATACAAGACTGAGTAGCATATGGTTTCAAGTTTGAAATACAAGATCTTAGCAAAATGTAAGACAAATACAAATGAATTTTAAATCATCCACTCAAAAAGTCGAATTTTTATATGCACAATGTACACCCACTTAGGTAATATTTCTTGCTGTTAGTGCCTACAATAATCCAAGTCTCTCTTTCCTTTTTATCTGTCAAACAAATATTGATATTCCCCTTTGACACATTGCTCATTGCTAACATTTCCCAAATAACTGCCAAAGCTTGTATTAAAAAATAATGACGTGTTTAATTATATCGCACACAATGGTCTGGTTGCAGCACAAAATTTCCATTCCAAAGCTGGTTTGAACTTAAATTATAATCCATCACTAGTATTTTCTGTTATAATTTCCAACTTTTTTCTGAAATTTTTCTTATAAAGTAACATAATTTTGATTTATTGATAATTTGTGCATTTCTCCATGCTCCTTCATTAAGAAATGTAGCCCCTTACCACATTTATGCAACCCTGACTGTTACACCAGCCAACATAGGCAACTTCAAGGCAAAAATCTGTGAACAAAAGCATACAACCCTTTATTTTCAATCACCAAGTATGTTTTTCTTTCTTTCTGGAATGATTCACTGTCTGAAAGTTTTTATCACCTTCAACATTCTCTAGTCCCAACACAGCATGCGGTCTGGTAAATTAAATATTAAACCTAACAAATGTTCAACTCCCATGATACATTATTGCTGGACATATCAAGAAAATGAGGTTTTGTTTGCTTAGAAATGACAATAGACTATAAAAACAATACTTTTGTATGACAAGCTGTAAAAAAAGCAGTAAAATATTCACGTAGTCTAGCATTTCTGAAGTTCTTCTATAATTACCTGACAATCTCTTTATCATGCAGACAAATTCCAAGAACCTGCAGAGCTGCTTGGGCAACCTCTGGTGATGATAATAAAATATCTCGCTTTATGAGGGAGCAAAGCTTGCTGATATTCTTTGTAATATCCAAACTAAACAAGCTGAGTTCATCTTCACGCAGATGGCTGAAATTAAACAAGCATACGAAATTAAACAAGATGTACAATGAATAGCCAAACCTAACCCAACTTAAATATGCACTGACAGTGTGTGCAAAAATAATATTAAAAAAAACATGCTATTAAAATGCAAAGCAGAAACACGAAGCAGTTTTACTGTCACCAAATGCTAGTTGGATTGCATATAAAAGCCAGAATTCCAACACAATCTCATCGGGTTAGTGGTGTTGCACATAGGATTCCAAGGGCAGGAGACACTGTCTCCCTCCCTCCAAATCTGAGGGTGATTCACCATTTTAGAAGAACAAATGAAAATAGTAGTACATAATGCACTAATAGTGCTATAAAAATGACATAATATTGCTGGCTTTGACAGTTCTGCCACAACTTTATGATCTGTACTGTACTATCAAAATATTCCTTGAACACATTTTTTTTTAAAACAAGTGCGAACAGTTTTCAGTAAGGTATAACAAAATATCATGTACTGCTATTATTGAAATGGAAAACATGCATTTGAAAGTCCAGAAGCGTGATTCAAGACTGAAGCAGTGATGGTAAACATTGTGTCAACTAAAAAATTTGTAGTATACATGGACAATAATTACCTCCAGTACAGTTTCACACCCGGCTCAATGACTTCTTGCTATCACTCAACCTGACGCAATCCATAAAAAACCAAATTAAATTTAACATGGGACGTGGCAACAGTGATCATGAAACGTACTCAAATCCACACAAATATCCAATAAATTGTTGTTGCCCTTCTTTCTTTTGTCCCCAATAACCTGAACATTCCTTTTAATTCTTCAGTACTATTAAAACTTTATTTTAAAGAGGTGTATTGTCCCATTCATCCTGAAAATGTATCACTTGTCTGATACCATTATTAGAAAATAGGCAAAAGCTTGATCATGTAGGCATTTTGCATCACAAAATGCAACAAACTTAAATAAAAGCATTTTCATTTTTCATACTGATTGGAACATATTTATTGTGCCATGAAAGTTTCCTGTTTGCAAAACAAAGTTCATGCTTATGATTGCTACCAATGGCGGTGTAAAACACAAATTAAATTCCAATATTTTGAAACAACAGATATCTGGCTGTCAAGTTAAATGAAGGCGGGGCATCTTGCAAGAATGTTTGTTAAACTTTTTAATTTGTTTATATGTTTGCATTCCCTATGAAGAGTCTCATGCACTTCGTAGATTCTGCATCATGGTAGTTGTATCTGGCTGACCAAAATCTAGGCCAATTTAAGAACATGTACAAGTAGCATATAAACAACTATAACGCCACGTTCTACTGGAATAATGAATATCAGAATGAATTATTTTGTGAAACATGTTTGTTGATAATGGGATACAGATCAAACAAGGACTACCATTTTTTAAAATATACGTGTTAGTTGTATTTTCTAATTGGACTTGACTGATGCTTAAATTTTCTAATAATCTAATATTTGAATTCATGGATTTTTCATAGAAATGTACATTATTTAACACATTGTGGAATGTACTACACAAATGTAAGCTGTCAATATACAAGTGTATTTCAGACTAGTTGTCTTCATTTAATACAATTTTCCACCATTATTTTCTCTGTGTAAATCCTAGTCACTGACGACAGGTCACCTAAAAAATTTCACTTATATGTGAAATTTCAATTTATTTTCAGCCCCCTCCCCCTTACTTATCTAAACATCCGCTTATGTCAGCAATATTACCTTGGTCCCGAGGGTTTTGAGATAAATGGAGAGTACTGTATTATGAAAATGGCGACAACTTTTTTAAAGCCAGCACCAACTATGTGGGGACTGGAATTGTTCCAGCAGTCGCAACGACTGGTGTAATGATGAGCGACTGGCTATATGTATTAAGGTTACCATGTCTAAACAACAAGCTGTTAATTTATTATGTTACAACTCTCTGGTCTTAAACTAAGTAACAGAAAGAGCAAGAAACTTTAAATGAGTGCAGAAATGTATGTTGACTCACGACAATGAGGTAGCAAAATCTGGTTTCTTTGTTGGGGAAATGGAGTTGTGATTACTTCAAGTGTATATGAATTCATTGACAACAGTTTAAATCTCTGACCTCAAGCCATGTGTCCTACGGACCCCACGTGATATATAATCTTATTTCCTTAGGGTTAACATGTAAGGCATTTAAGTCATTAACCCCTGCTACCTATTCCTCATCTCCTAAGTGCCACGATAACATGGCACTGTTTACCTAGCTTGTTTCCTGGGCACCAAGTCTGAGTGGCAGTATTAGTCTAGGCCTGTATCCCACATGACGAGTTAAATCGGCACAAACCATTGGTTGATTTCAAGCCATTTTCTAATTATGCTGGTAGTTTAACCAATAAAATTTTAGCTTACACTGAGTGAACACTGCTGAACAAAGGACAAAAAATTGACTTCGATAGTGGCAAAAACAGCTGAAATATTTCATTAAAAAATGGTGATTAATGATGAAAATTAGATTAAAGAATGATTTTAAAAAATTAGACTTTTTCTCAGCTGTCTTGCTCCATTGCTACAACTTCCTTTGTTCTTGAACAAACTGCCATCACGTGATACTCACCAGTCCACCCGTTTATCCCGTTTATACTATGATGGACCCTCATTAATTGCCTTAAATGACCACTCCTTAGCTCTCCACACTACATTGTGCACTAGACTAAACAATCTGGGACTACATTCATCATTCCTTAAATGTAAACGGAAGCAAAAAAAGAAGCATTGTTTCAAAGCTGGCCGGAGTAGAACAGGAAGAATTCCAGTTATCTCCCTTTCCGGCACAGAAATTTAAAAATTCAGCCGTTAATTTTGATAACCTAATTCAAATCCCTATTAAATCATCAACCTTTGTGTCAACTATCCAAGAGATAACACTGCGCATCACATTATTCAATGCTCAATCAGTAGGACCACCGGAAAAGCGAACAGAAATAGTTAATTTTATCAACGATCAGAATATCGATATCTTTTTCCTGACAGAAACATGGCTAAAAACATCAGGTGGTGAAGCCAAGTGCGCGGATCTAACACCCATCAGTTACTCAAGTCGTTCCCCCGGCCACTCTCGCAGAGGTGGAATTGCTGTCATCGCAAAGAACTCTATGATCAACCGTCTTAACCACACTACAACCTTCAATTTCTACC
Source organism: Megalonaias nervosa (assembly GCA_016617855.1). Taxonomy (NCBI): domain Eukaryota; kingdom Metazoa; phylum Mollusca; class Bivalvia; order Unionida; family Unionidae; genus Megalonaias; species Megalonaias nervosa. The sequence goes on from JAECUM010014617.1 coordinate 27,547, forward strand.
ACACATCATTTGAACTAGTCCAAACCACACTCACGCTGGAACAAAGGTCAGTCCATTTTTTTCTGCCTCTACTGCCCTCCTCCTTGTAGAAAAAACAAGCTGACTGAATCTCTTTTTTGAGCAGTTTCCGAATCTCCTGGAGTATGGAAATTCAATAGGTGGCAACCTGATTATTCTTGGAGATTCCAACTTTCACTCTGACTGTCCTGGAAACCCATACACATCAAAACTCCTAGATTCCATTCACGTTTTCAACCTCAAACAGTCAGTTAGCCGCCCCACCCATAAACATGGTCACATTTTAGACTGGATTCTTTATAGACCTGATAATATTCTACAGCCCTCCCTGGTGTCCCTCGAACTTGCACCTCTGCATTATATGCCACCTTGACGTATCAGTCCCTAACCCTCCACCTTTATTTGCTACTAAGAGAAACCTCCATATGATAAACACAACCCAACTAATGCATGACATCCAAGCAAACCTAACAACTAGCTTACCTTCTACAGCAGAACAACTCGATAACTGCCTGCGTTCATAGCTTGACAAACATGCCCCAGCAACCAAGTGCAGAGTACCAATTCAAAAGTGTTCTCCGTGGTATAGCAGTGTTAGGGACCAGCTTCGCACTGCTAAAAGAGACTGCCGTAAAGCTGAGAGGCTTTGGCTTTCCACCAGACTCACTATTCCTAAGCAAATCTATGAAGCCACTAAAAAGAATGTCACAAACATAGTCCATGCAGTGAAATCAGCCCACTAGAGTAAGATCACATAAAATTCCAGCTGCAAAGAGCTATTCGAGATTATTATCAAGCTAATGTCAAGGAACAAATGTACACCACTTCCAACTACCTTCTCTCTAGTCGACCTTCCAGACCTATTTGCAAATTTCTTCCGTGACAAAGTACAAACCATCAGAGATAAACTTGACAACACAATTTCAATTGACTCGTCGTCACCATACAGTTGCGATACAGAATTTCAGCGGCAACCATTAGCAGCATTTGAACCAGTCTCTATGCATTTAGTATGTACAATCGTGATGAAGAATGTGCCAAAGTCATGTGAACTTGATCCGATTCCGTCCGACATCACTGCTGTTTGAGTCCTTGGATCCAGTATTGCCTTCACTAACTGATGTTACTAATACCTCTATCTCATCTGGGGAATTCCCATCATTTTTCAAAACTGCCATTGTAAAGCCTCTGCTCAAGAAACCAACACTCGACCATAACTATTTAAAGAACTACCGCCCAGTTTCTAATCTCCCATTCATGTCAGAAATCTTAGAAAAAGTTGTTCTATCCCAACTTGTATCTCATCTGAATTCAAACAGTCTTTTTAGCAATGTACAGTCTGCATATCGCCCTTGCCTCAGTACTGAAACTACTCTTCTGAAAATAGTTAATGACCTTCTCTCTGCTTTGGATAGTGGAAAGATTACAGTCCTCACTCTCCTTGACTTGTCTGCAGCATTTGACACAATAGACCATGATATATTACTTCACCGTCTCCAGCATGTACTTGGCATTCACAATACAGCCATACTATGGTTCAAGTCCTACTTGGTCAACAGGACACAAATTGTGTCCGCAAATGGAAAACACTCCAGCATTGTTATCTATGTTGTGGTGTTCCACGGGGGTCTGTTCTTGGTCCTGTTCTCTTCATTCTATACACTCAGCCACTCTCAGGTGTCATAGATTATCATCCCGTGTCTCACCAATTGTATGGTGATGACACCCAAATATACAAATCTTGCCACCCAACTGAAGTTGAAGCTACCATCCAAGGCGTAGAGAGGTGCATTTCCGATGTGAAATCATGGATGACATGTAACAAGCTGCAGATGAATGATGATAAAACTGAAGTCATTCTGATTACAACACAAAGACTTTCTCATTCACATCCTTTACCGCAGACAATAAATATCAGCAACACCAACATTAAATTCACAGAGTCAGTACGAAACCTCGGTGTTACTCTTGACAGTACTCTCTCATTGCACCAACATGTCATGAACATATGCAAGGCTGCATATCTTGAGCTGAGACGCATCAGCTCCATTCGCAAGTATCTTTCGGTTGATGCCACTAAAACACTTGTGTGTTCCTTAGTACTTTCAAGACTGGACTATTGTAACTCAATTCTGTCTGGTTCGTCTCAATATCTACTCCAGAAACTTCAAAAAGTTCAAAACACAGCTTCTCGGATCATCCTTAGAGTACCACGATCAGAGCACGCCTCTCCCCTGCTCTGTACCCTACACTGGCTATCCATTTGATCCAGAATTAAACACAAAATTTGTTCTCTGTGCTACGTTTCACTGACGGGCTCCAGTCCAACATACCTATCTGACCTCACCCATGTGTACACACCAGCAAGATACTTGCGCTCCTCTTCTGACACTCGTATTCTCATTATTCCCACTATGAAAATGAAATCATATGGACGTTCTTTTTGCATACCAGGGCCCAGCAACGTGGAACGAATTGCCCACTGAACTTAAGACACAGTGATCTCATTCAAGAGCATTCTTAAAACTCACCTATTTCAACTGCAAGAACAGACTTAACGACCTAATAATGTTTCCTTACCTTAAATATTTACAGCATAATTTCTGTATTCTAATTTCATGGTGTTTGTTTTTATTTTTGTAATCATATCATTATATATGTTTTTTAAGTGTTGTCAAATGTTGTAAAGCGCTTAGAGCTTCTAAAGATTAGGCACTATACAAAGTCCTCGTTATTATTATGAAAATTACGATAATCAGCAGCTGGGAGCAGACTTTTACTCGACAGACTCTGACGGAGTATTCACATGAGGTTAAGTTTGCAAGAGAGATGACAAGTGGAATTTCTGTGTACATAAAATTGGAATGAATTTCATGTGTCGATAGTGTTAATTATTCAGTGTGAATTCATAATGGATTTTATGGATCATTCATGGCAAGAGAAACAAACTGGTAAGAAAATCATTTATTTTTATCTTTATGTGCAAGATTTATTTCTGCTTGTATCATTAAATTTATACCATTATGCACGTAATTTTTTTTAGAACTGCTGTGCCAAATTTCAGCTTAATTAAAGGAACATAAATAAGAAAACATTTATTGCAAGTAGCTCCCTCTTTAAAAATCTGCAAGCCAAGTCCTCTCATCAAATCTCAGGGATACAGGCACTGGTAAGGCTAACACTGCTCTAGGTGATCTCTCTGCAAGCATGCTGTAGGAGAGTGCCTAGATGTTTGGCTCAGGGGTTAATGAGTTAACTGTGTTTAATAAGTAACTTATTTATTCTGAATTCATTATGTTTTGCACATATGCTGCATGGGATGTTTTTCAGTCCTCTTCTTGTGTAATTTGATGATGGTAATTCACATTTAAATATATGGTACCGTGAAATGCCAGGTATTTACTAATACCCATGCAAGATTCTTTGGTGGGAATGGAGATGTTACTTTAAATGCAGAGAAAACTTCACAAAATTCCCAGTGTTCATTCTTGGGAGTGAAACTGAAAGCTGACAATTTTATTATTGTGGTTAATTTTTTTTGTTTGTAGAATTGTTGTATTCTATTTACTTAAAATTATTTTCTTTCTGATATTATAAATGGCTAAGAATTCAATCCTGATTGTACTAAAATAACGAGCATGTGCTTTTGATTTTCATTTCTATCCTTTCGAAAGTGAGGGATTCCCAATTTTATGCCAGGGACTCCCGAGTTCCATGAGTGAAGAGTCCAGGATTCCTCATGCTGAAATTCTGATGAATGTCCTGAATTAATAATAATGATAAGAAATATTCTTCCACCGGGCAGAACTCACCTGCAGCAGCTGGTATAAGCCTCCAGTTTGTCTTCATTGCTGGATGTCTTAGAGTCCAATGCTGACAGGATAATGGCCAAGTTTACATCTGGTCCTGGCACAGCTACCATTTTCATTCAATGCTGCCTTGTAATGGTAATCTAAAAACAAAAATAAACAAGAGGTATTTGCAATGGGTGCATTGTAAATCTGCAAATGCTCCTATTTGCTCAGCAGGGCTATAAACAGGGATTTGCATTTGGAAACCAAACTTTGGACATGTTGGGCAGTCAGGGACCATTACTCCTACTCTGAATGATGCAGAATATTGTAATTTTACATGTGATTTGGCGTTGTTTGGATTGAAGGGATCACAAGCTTTTATGAACAGGGTGATTAAAGATATCATGTTTGGTGTACAAGTCAAAATGGGGAAGTGCATCAGCTATATGGATGGTGAAATCTGATCACACATTTTGGTTCACCTGTCCAAAAAACATCCATATAATTGAGTCTGCATATGTACTCAAGGTGTGCAAATAATGACCATCCAAAGAAATATGGGGTTAATGTGAATCCAAATTAGAGTAAATAATTGCCTTTTAAAGGTTGTGTAATTTAATTCTAAATATTTACACTCGTTACTGAAATAGCCGGTTCTCAATACCTATGTGACAAAAATGACTTTTACTTTTGTAGAGAGCTACCCTGTATAACAATCATGACCTCCGAGTAATTCTCCACCACCAGTCAGGTTAGAAAAAAAAAAAAAAGAAAAAGAAATAAAGAGAACTTCTTGGTCCAGTTACTGTACAGATACCAAGTTCTCTTCTATGAACTTTTCACATCCTTGATGATTTTTGTTTTTCAAATCAGTAGGGGAGGTACTAGTCCTACAATGTAAGACACTGACCCTAATATTTATGTCTTGGGGTCGAGACCTACTGCCCAAATAACAGCACTGTGTAGCGTGTTCCAATGTTGGTTAACATCGGAACGATTAGTCAAATTTTCAGGAATACTGTGCACACTTTCCTGCAAAATCAGCACTTTTCTACTCAAGCAAATGGACATGTTTTCAAGTACCACTGGCCTACATTTCAGTTGGTTGGAATGTGGTGGAAGCCAGGAATACCAAAATCTGTATTAAAATCAGAATCTTGAACGACATGAAGCTATCAAAACACGTTTTCAATACTAATAGTTTTATTCATTTCGTTGAAGAAACATACACCACTCCCTCGATAACTCGCGCCCTGATAACTCACGAACCCGCTTATAACGCAGGGTCAGGCATGGATCCCAATTTTTAAACCAGAAAATACCAAAAAAACTGATCCCTATTGGTTGAACTTGAAGAAAATTGCAATCGAAATTGGTAACGGAAACTTGATATATCGCTCATTTTATCGTCAAAAACAGCAGATAGGACCTGGAAATTTAATCAACATTATGAAATACCGACTTTCATTAAGAAGTCATATAGTTTTCTCACATTGTTACTTATTACATTTTCTTTCCAAACAACATTCTTAAGTAAACCGCAATTAACAATCTTCGAGGACATTTTGATCAATGAAAATGTCACGCCAAGTGGAGGCAGTACTTTAATAAATTTTTTTAATCAATTGAAATTTGTGTTCTAGTTCTATCTTTTAGTTACTTTTAAGTGTAATCATCATAAATGCAATGTGTCCTCTTGTAAGTAAACGTAAAATGTGTCAATCTATTGTAAAAGCTATGTCAGCAAGCTTTGCGTCAATCTATTGTAACAGCTATGTCCGCAAGCTTTGTTTCAGACACGGATCGTTGTGGGAAAAACAAGTTTCATAGAATTCTTGAATTCGCCCGTAGAGATATCCTCAAGCATGATAAGAAGTTTCACAATTACTTTTGCAATGAAATCACGGAATGAATATTCTACTAATTGAAAAATACAAAAATTGAGTTCTGACATAGACAATTGTCTCATGAAAAAAATGTTACTTGTTTTTGATAAAAAAGAATCTTGTTTGGTAGAGTATCAACAGTTAGTCTGGTTCCCTGCTTCACTGACTCCTAGTTTCGTGAAATACTATTATATATCACTCCGGGAACCAGTCTAATCAACAAAACAAAAAGCTGTGACGTAATACATGAATGTTTTCACGTACCGTGTTTGGTTGTTGAAACCAGTTGCAATCATGTTATCATTCTTTCAAATGTTGGACAGTTTGTTGTTGTTGTTGTTGTTGTTGTTGTGGGGCTTAACGCCATTTTTCAGCACACGATAGGCTATACATGGCGGCCAGTATTAATGGTGGAGGAAGAAACCGGGAAATCCCCGGAAAGATCCACCGACCCACAAGAAGCTACTGGCAAGCTTTCTCACATATCCACATTCGCCGAATCCTAGACTTGAACCCACGCAGACAGAAGTGAGATGGCAGTGATCAGTAACGGAGAGCGCTTTAGGCCACTCGGGGCCCCTTGGACAGTTTGATAATAAATGTGATATATAGATAATAATGAACAACTTCATCAGAAAAAGCGCTTTATTGACAATTTATCTCGACTCGATTATAAAACGAGGATTCAGCCATTAAACAGACCAGTCCCCCCCCCGAAACCCACGGTTGTCTGGATGTCTAGGGGTTTTTGGAGGTCCCTCGGTAACTCGCGCCGTCGCTTATAGTGCAGTCTGTGTTTTTGGACCCCGATGTGCGCGAGTTATCGAGGGAGAGGTGCACTGCACCTTAACCCGATTTCGGAATTCCTGGCTTACATCGCATTCCAACCTGAAATGTAGGCCAACAGAACTTGAAAACATAACAGGCGGAAGTAGCCAATTCTGCCATGGATAAGTAATTTCACAAAATAAAATGTTTAACTTGCCTTTTATTTCAGATTGTATATGATAATTTTATATAAATTTCCTCAACTGAAATATCTAGTTAAAGTTAGGATAGTAGAAATGACGGTTGATGAAGTCATCACACATCCAATATTAAAGCTGAGACAGATGCTGGATTCGGCAGCATTAAAAGATAACACCAACCCTGCTCCATGAACGGTATGAGTATTCGACCCTAATGCTTATTAACTGCTGGGTAGAATCTGGTGAAATTGGCTACTTCCACTTGATGGTGTCCTGTAGAAAGACTTTGTTACCATAATTGTTAAAATAAAGGTTAACTGTCAGATTAGATTCATGCAATGGTCATCCGAGAGTTATGGATTGGTACGTTACTGTATTTTGAATGGACAGGTGTAACTTTTCAGTCTTTTGGCGATTCTGAAGCGATAAAAGTTGTGACGGCAGAGGGTAGGGGGAGATTACCAAAGCAAACATACCAAAATATTACAGAACTTTTCGGGATGGAAATGCATGAAAATCTGAATGGGTGGGTACACACTATGGCAATTTTACTAACAGCTATATACTGTCATGTTTCCAAAAGGTGCCGAACATTTTCTGAAGTCTCTGGAGCATGCGTAATGACACTTTTCTCTTAAGAAGCACAGTGCCGATAACACAAATGACCTTAGAAGAGAAGAAATATTAATGAAAATAATTTCTGGGCCAATTACGCGGTTCTAGTCAAGATATTAATAATTATTATTCATTTCTTATACTGAATAGAGAAAAACTGCTTCATTCATCTACGTAATGAAGTGCGTGTGTGTGTGATTTAGAATTTTTAACGTAGCTTTAACAATTTTTCAGTCATATCGCTATGATGTTTGCAGTGTGGCAGTTTACAGTGCCGTCTAGCACTGGGGCATCATGCTGCAGACATGTAGCATCATGTACCACCCAGTCACATTATCTCGACACCAGGCCGACCAGTCCTAACACAAACCTCTTAATGCTGAGCGCCTAGCGAGGCAGCTGTTAGTACCATTTTTAAAGTCTTTGGTATGACTCGACCGGGGTTCGAACCTGCGACCTCCCGCATCCAACCACTTGGCCACCGGCGTAATGAAGTGCAATTATTAATCTTTGTATGAACCTGTTAGATGTAATTCTTCAGCCTCGTTTTCATTTCACCATGTATATGGATAAATGTGAAGATGCAAATTAGAAGTTGAAAATCAATCTGTACACAAAATATGATAGACAATCATTTAATCAACAATAATATCTAAAGTACTGATTTAGAACAATTTCTTTTTCTTTGTCTTCTGTTCAACTGTTTTATTCGGCCTACTATAAATATATAAGGTCACTCACAGGTCAATTCGTGACAAATTAAGTCGTTAATTTGTATTGTACAATTTTAATCCAGGATAAATTATCTTGGTAGTAAGCCAAACTGTGTTTCATATCTATTTCTTATCAGACATTTAATAAATCTTGTACTGAGTTTCTTTTAAATTCTTTTTTCATGTTTTGCATGCTGGTGTTAATTGTATTTGTATTTGACAAAATACATATATACTTTGTTATTTACTAACATTCATGATGATGGAGTCCAGTAAAGACATTAGAACTTTAAATGTTCGGACAGCTATTGACAACTTTCATAAAAGTACATCAGAGACAATTGATGAACAGTATTTAATAAACAAATCTGCAGAAATAGCTAACTTTGATCCATCATCTATTAATAAACAAGCTCTAACTGCAAAGCTGTAAGAATAAGCTTAAAGGGAAACGAGGGTTGGCAAGAATGAATTTGAAAATTAAGCATTCTCAGTAGCAGTTAACACTGTGACAGCACCTGTGTGTGTGTGTGTGTGTTAGATTTAGATTTTTAACGTAGCTTTAATAATTTTTCAGTCATATCACTACGATATCTGCAGTGTGGCATGTCTAGCACTGGGGCATCATACCACAGACATGTAGCATAATGTCCCACCCAGTCACATTATCCTGACACCAGGCCGGCCAGTCCCAACACTAACCTCTTAATGCTGAACACCATGCGAGGCAGCTGTTAGTACCATATTTGTAAGTCTTTGGTATGACTCGGCCGGGGTTCAAAACCCACGACCTCCCGCATCCGAGGAGGACACTCAACCACTAAGCCACCGGAGCGGTTTCTGACAGCACCTAAAGTTCCATGTGGAAAGCTTTATGAAGATGAACTTTCATCTTGCAATCAAGCATGTGCAAGTTTAGTCACTGAATTGTCACAGTTCAAACAACAGTCAGAACAACAAATATAGTCATTGAAGGCACAAAAAACTGTTGAAATTAGAGAAACAATAGAAAAACATAGCACAAGATTTTTAGTCTTAAAAGGTCTCATTCTCAAGAATTAAAAACTCAAAGAAATTCAAATCAAAGACCCAACAACTATCCTATCAAATGAAACAGATAATAAATGATAAAGACAAAATGTTTCAGAAATTCCATTTCGCTGCTCAAAGAAACAAGATGCTCGTTATGAAAACACTATTGAGGAGAACCCTAACGCAATATGCCATTAAGAGAGCTTCTGATGCAAACAACAGAGCATTGCAAAAGAGCACAATTTGTCAGATGCTAAAAGCTTCAATATTGAAAATTGACAATGAAAATTTAAGGCTCATCAACATCAGATTAACTGTTACAACATGAGCAGGAGGTGAAAATGTTAAATGAAAAGTTAACAGTATCAGAAAATGCAAGTGATATCAAAAGTAAAGGTAAGTCAGATGAAGAAAGACTTGCAAAATGTAACAGAGAACACAGATTATTTGCAAGCTCTTCTACAAGATAATGCTGTGATTGACCTGTACGATCCTGCAATGAAATGTCACACACCTGATACAAGACAATGCATTATGAACCTTACCAGTTCTAATGTTTCATCAGATAATGTAGGTCCAGTAATAACAGAAGTTTTAAAACTTGCTAATAGAACTCCTATTGAGGTTCCATCAAGGAGAACTGTGGATAATATAATAGCTGAAAAACTTGCCATCGGACAAAAGCAGCTTGGAGCTACTGTTGGTACAGCACATAATACATGCTTGTACGGTGATGAAAGAAGAAATCTTGGTCAGACTTGTATTTTCTTGGTCTGAGAGATACGTCTGGCAAATCAGCCAGAACTACACTGGACATTTTAGGAACATATTAGATGACATTTCTGATATGTGTGAATCTTACAGAAACAATAATAATACAACCCTTGGGAATAGTATTCTATGCAACATAAGAGATTTTTTGTCTGACAGAGCCCAAACAAATTTAGCTTTTACAGAAATGTTAGAGCAATATAGGAGAGACGTCATGCTTACGTTTTCAAGTAACTGGAATGACCACCCATTTGAAAGTAGTCTAATTGAAAAAGTCGAAATTTAAGCCAAACTTGTTCAGCCCTGTGATGGCAATGGTCAACATAGTCATAATGCATGTGCTCTTGCACAAATGGCTTTCAAAGGACTTGGAAGTGTTCTCAGAAAGGCTATGAAAGAACAACTGCCTGGTGGAAGTTACTTTCAGCCAACAGATGCAATCAGAACACACCCAGTCAGTTATACCACATAACAAAGTTCCTGAGCATGTTTTTGGAATACTTGGCTTCTTTGTCTGTTACAGACCAAATGCCACCATCATCTCTAACAAGGCCTTTCTTATGTTTGTATTTACTAAAACTTCAGAATAGCCGAAGTCACTCCCAATAACAGAAAAAGATAAAATGCTATCAGAATGTTTAAAAGAAGGTAGACAAATACAAGCCAAATATAAAGAAAGGCTGAAAGAAATTGAGGCAAAATGAAAAGAGACTGCAAAATAAACAACTTGGACCAGAAAAGAAACATAAAAGAGCACTCAAAGAGTAAAATCCAAACACAAAAATGCAGTCCTTGATTATGGATTGTGGCAAAGACCAGATGATGTAGAGAACATCCTTACAGAGCTAAAAATTACAAAGAAAAGAAAGGCATTAACATCATGAATACACTTCAGGCAGAGTTTTAAAACAAGACTGTAAAAGATAAACAACTGTACAAAATGAGCGAAAAGGGTAAGGCATATTCAATAGAAAAACTGAAAATAACCTCATTTAGTTAATTAAAGATGCTGCAGATAGCCCAAGTGAGGAATCACCTGTACCTGAAATTCCATTTCTTGTTGGAAAGAAGGTTTTTCATACCTTCAATGAGGGCAAGTGGCCTGGGCATGTACTGAGTGTAGCAGCAGGATTTCCTGAATTTTACAACAATGTATATGATTGTGATTTGCAGGAAACAAGTTCCACAAATGGCATCTACACTTACACTCTCAAAGAGGATTACAGAAACGGCCATTTGGAAATTGTCCCAGAGGCGTAGTGTAATTACAGTTGTTACTGTTCCTGTTACAGCTATGCTTGTTCATTCACAACAGAATGGCCAAGTTATCAGTGAAGTGGAATTATTTGTATAAACGTTTTGTTTAAAAGTTTTATGAATTTTGTTATTATGGTTTTAAGTCAAGTCCTTGATATAATACCTAGCTGTGCTTAATATTTTATGACAAACTGTAGATTTTACTCAGCTTTACGAAGATTCACTTCATGCAGTAGATAAGAAACATTCGATTTAGATATTTGGAAGTTGATAATTTATATTGTTGCAATATTTTCCATGTAAAAATGGAACAATTTATTAAATTGTATCAGTGCAGTCATTTAGTTCATATTCTAGCACTGTGTTGAGACATATATCTCTTTTGGGATACAAAAATTAAAGTTCTGCTCTTAGGTTTACAGAGGAAATTATAATTGTAAGTAAGGGTGAATAAAAGCTTCTTAAACTTATTTTTAGTAGTCTGCAATGAAAGCAATTGTATATTTGTAGCATTTTACTCATATTGTAAGAAACGAGTTATCTTTTCCTTTTTGCACTTCAAAAATATATTGATGTCATTTTGTACATAAAAAAAACCCACTGATATGATCTATAGGAATGGGAAAACAACATTTAAATGGGCTATAATCATCAGTTCATAGTTTAAACCTATCAGTAAGACAACCAGTTAAATTTATAATATAAACGAATTTTTTCTTAAATAGTGTCTTTCTGACATTTTTGTGTTATCTGAGTGCATAAAAATGTCTGAGGGTACCAGTATAAAAAAATGACATAACTCAATCAATTTTACTGATATCTTTTTCAAATAAACTTTATTATTCATCTGAAAGATGTTTATTACCATAGTATCTGTTTTCAAGCTGCTTATAACGGCTCAAAAACCTTTGCCGTCCCTAATAAAAGATGCTTGACAAAAGTCGAATCGAGCGGAGGGCTAGGGTCACGCTTGCACTCCTTGTGTTAATTATGGTACCGATAAAGTGATTTCGTGTTGTCAGAAATTTCATCGTACTTTATTGATAAAACGTCAGACTCCTGTGGACTAGCAGGGATGGTCATGGCTTTCAAAAAGTTGTCACCAAAAAAAATCGCCAACATCAATATTTTCAAAAAATGTCGCCAGAACAAGTAGTGAATATTTTTCCAAGTCTATTAATGTAATAGGCAATGAAAATTGAAAAAGATCGGATAGTTATTACTTTATTGACAACATGTAATACAGAACAATACAGCCATAATATTACAAAATAAATCATTACATGACTGTTTTGTAAGGAACTTTAGTTAATGACATTTTAATACCAAAAGCCTATGATTGTACTTTGCAATGTAAGATAAGTGACGTATAATGCAACCGTCGATTTCATGCATTTAGGAATTAAATGCCCCCCCCCATGGCTAGCTTCACAATGTACATCGCCGTCAACTAGCAGTTCAGAAATTTATTTTTGCTGCGATTTATATGCTTTGCTTTTAGTGAATTGCTTCCTAAATCCCAAGAATTATCACTGAATGCTGTATATTTTTTCTCAATAAGCAAACTAGGATCTCCATTCCTACCAATGAAACTTACACGAGTTAACACCTGGTATCAATGTACCATATATATAAGCATTAATTACCATCATTAAATTAAAAGAAGGAATGAAGAAACATATCACGGAGCATATGTGCCCCCAAAAAACTAATTCGGAATAAATATGTTTAGTAAGCAGTGTTGTATGCATGTATGAGTTAACAATAAGGAAATAAGGTGGGACATAAAATGTGGGAAATTGTTATCACATGTATGGTAGCTTGAGACCACATTTGAAATGTTAACATAAATTCACACCTATTTAGGCATTGTTAGTTATAACAAAAATGGGCATTGTTTATTTGTCAATCAATTGCTAGTGTTTTTACTCACTGTAGAACAGGCGGTTTCTTTGAAGTATGTCGAAGAGGCTTGAGTCTAACCTTTATTTATTGTGCAGTTTCGGCACAGCTGACCAGACTATCAAATGGGGCACGTGGGGGGGGGGGGAATAACGCACTCTACAGTGTGTCCTTTGAGAATTCACGTGTATTGGACCTAAAAATCGGTTAATATTTAGTGAAGACGATGCTTAAATATGCCGCAAAAAATTTCCGATGGTAGGTCCCCATCTGCGTGTTTTCGGATTCAATCTCCCAGCTTGATTTATTTTTTGCATGACACGCTAGAATAACTGTACGGTATTAAATAAATTTATTCAGCGACTATTTGAATTCTTTGGAAATCTTTCTGTACATTTGAAACTTAAACACAGGAGGGGCTTTTACATGCCCCAGCAACCAAGTGCAGCATAGCAATTCAGAAGTGTTCTCCGTGGTATAGCAGTGTTAGGGACCAGCTTCACACTGCTAAAAGAGACCGCCGTAAAGCTGAGAGGCTTTGGATTTCCACCAGACTCACTATTCATAAGCAGATCTATGATGCCGCTAAGAAGAATGTCACAAACATAGTCCATGCAGCGAGATCAGCCCACTACAGTACTAAGATAATGGAAAGTTCCAGCTGCAAAGAGCTATTTGAGATTACTAACAAGCTAATGTCAAGGAACAAATGTACACCACTTCCAGCTACCTTCTCTTTCGTCAACCTTCCAGACCTATTTGCAAATTTCTTCCATGACAAAATACAAACCATCAGAGAAAAACTTGACAACACAATTTCAGTTGACTCGTCGTCACCATACAGTTGCAATACAGAATTTCAGCAGCAACCCTTAGCAACATTTGAACCTGTCTCTATGGATTTAGTACGTACAATCGTGATGAACAGTGCACCAAAGTCTTTTGAACTGGATCCGATTCCGACGTCACTGCTGCTAGAGTGCTTGGATCCAATACTGCCTTCACTAACTGATGTTATTAATACCTCTATCTCATCTGGGGAATTCCCATCATTTTTCAAAACTGCCATTGTAAAGCCTCTGCTCAAGAAACCAACACTCAACCATAATGAATTAAAGAACTACCGCCCAGTTTCTAATCTCCCATTCATGTCAAAAATCTTAGAAAAAGTTGTTCTATCCCAACTTGTATCTCATCTGAATTCAAACAGTCTTTTTAGCAATGTACAGTCTGCATATCGCCTTTGCCACAGTACTGAAACTACTCTTCTGAAAGTAGTCAATGACCTTCTCTCTGCTTTGGATGGCGGAAAGACTACAGTCCTCACTCTCCTTGACTTGTCTGCAGCATTTGACACTATAGACCATGATATATTACTTCACCATCTCCAGCGTGTATTTGGCATTCATGATACGGCCTTACTATGGTTCAAGTCCTACTTGGTCAACAGGACACAAATTGTGTCCGCAAATGGAAAACACTCCAGCCCAGTTGATCTATGCTGTGGTGTTCCACAGGGGTCTGTTCTTGGTCCTGTTCTCTTCATTCTATACACGCAGCCACTCTCAAGTGTCATAGATCATCATCCAGTGTCTCACCAATTGTATGCTGATGACACCCAAATATACAAATCTAGCCACCCAACTGAAGTTGAAGCTACCATCCAAGGCATAGAGAGGTGCATTTCCTATGTGAAATCATGGATGACATGTAACAAGCTGCAGATGAATGATGATAAAACTGAAGCCATTCTGATTACAACACAAAGACTTTCTCATTCACATCCTTTACCTCACACAATAAATATCAGCAACACCAACATTAAATTCACACAGTCAGTACGAAACCTCAGTGTCACTCTTGACAGTACTCTCATTGCATCAACATGTCATGAACATATGCAAGGCTGCATATCTTGAGCCGAGACGAATCAGCTCCATTCGCAAGTATCTTTCAGTTGATGCCACTAAAACACTTGTGTGTTCCTTAGTACTTTCAAGACTGGACTATTGTAACTCAATTCTGTCTGGTTCGTCTCAATATCTACTCCAGAAACTTCAAAAAGTTCAAAATACAGCTGCTCGAATCATCCTTAGAGTACCACGATCAGAGAACGCCTCTCCTCTGCTCTGTACCCTACACTGGTTATTTATACGATTCAGAATTAAACACAAAATTTGTTCTCTGTGCTACGTTTCACTGACGGGCTCCAGTCCAACATACCTATCTGACCTCACCCATGTGTACACACCTGCAAGATGCTTACGCACCTCTTCTGACACTCGTATTCTCATTATTCCCACTATGAAGATGAAATCATATGGACAACTCTCTTTTGCATACCAGGGCCCAGCAACGTGGAACGAATTCCCCACTGCACTTAAACACAAAGACACAGTGATCTCATTCAAGAGCGCTCTTAAAACTCACCTATTTCAACTGCAAGAACAGACTTAAAGACCTAATAATGTATCCTTGCCTTAATATTTACAGGATGTTTTCTGTTTCTACTTTCGTGGTGTTTGTTTTTATTTTTGTAATCATATCATTATATATGTTTTTAAGTGTTGTCAAATGTTGTAAAGCGCTTAGAGCTTCTAAAGATTAGGCGCTATACAAAGTCCTCATTATTATTATTATTATTATTATTATTATTATTATTATTATTATTATTATTATTATTATTATTATTTTGCCTAGATAAGCTCAACAATGACATGACTTGATAATAATAATAATAATAATAATAATAATAATAATAATAATAATAATAATACTGCTACTACTACTACTACTAGTACTGCTACTAATAATAATAATAATACTATTATTATTATTATTATTATTATTATTATTATTATTATGATTATTATTGTTATTATTATTATCAATAAGTTGTTCTTAGCACAACCTCATTTAGAATATATCTATATCTATATATAGCAGTTATGTTATGTTATATATATATATATATATATATGTTATATGTTATATATGTATATATATATATATATATATATATATATATATATATATATATATATATATATATATATATATATATATATATATATATATATTCATTCCGATATATCCGTATGCTCCGAGCTATCTCTCTCCGTCATATCACTATTCCCCGATCATATTTCCAGAAATGTATTAGTAAGAGACAGATAGGCATCACATCAAATCACAAGGACTTAGAACGGAATATTTTTACAGCAATGCTGCCAGCTGCAATAGACAAAATCAGCGTACCTTTTGGATTAAGGATATCACGTAAATTTCTTGTCACTTTGAGAAACATTAGGGTAGTTTCGTGAAAAAATATCTACAACTTAAAATATTCTACTTATGTGACATAAGAAAGAACATAATAATTTCAGCTGCTTGCAACTCAAAAGTAAATGCTAGCAACTCTTAGGCACATGATCTTGGCAATAATTGTCACTTTAGATCTAAGGCAGTATTACAATCGCTCACCAGTACAAACAGTGAAAGGACTTTTACTTTCCTACATTGCTGCAGTAAACCTAATGCTCATAGATTTTAGAATTAAGATTCATTTGAAAATACAAATTCAAATCCGGTCTTGACAAACAAAGTTAGGAAATATACGACGACGGGACAGGTAGAGGATTTCGATGAGCATACTTCACGAACTTGTCTATAATTCCCGACTCTAAAAGGTCAGATATTCGTCGTTCAAGTAAATAAAAGCAACGCATTAAAATTGTATGACGAGCTAGATGTAAAGGATCTAATCAGACATACAGGTTAGATGCTTGTAGACCTGTGGAGAATTTATAGTTTCCTACATTGCTGCAGTAAACCTATAGCTCATAGATTTTGGAACTGAGACTCATTTGAACATCCAAAATCCAAATCCGGTTTTGAAAAAGTTAGGAAATATACAAAAACGGAACGGGTAGCTTACAGAGGCCTACAACCGTGCCTTTTATGTTGATAATGTAAAAAAGAAACGTTAATTGAAACGCCTGTGATCTTATATATATATATATATATATATACATATATATATATATATATATATATATATATATATATATATATATATATATATATATGTATCTGATGATCTTCAGATGGTGCCACTAAATTCAGCTTATCCCATATGAGCCATCTCATTATCAGGTTAAGGAACAATTACGTCTTACCATACTCAGATGGACCTATGATAATTGCTCTTATAGAATTCGGTAGCGCTGGATGACGTTTGACTGGTTCTTGCTTTGTGTCTCTGAAAAATCAACGATATTAGTGTTGTACAAATATACTAAATAATATGAATTTATATTGTGTTCGATGCAGAGCCCCCACACGCACCAGTGGATTAACAACAATAACGAATAAAGGAATAAAAAGCGTGCACTTAAAGGTAAGTGTATAAAATGTAGTAGAACAAAATACAAATTTATGTCTGATAAAACAGGTAGAGATATAGCTGATTCACTGGGGAAATTACCAGGAGCTCCATGGGCTACGTATTCTGGTGAAAATCATCTTCTTGGATATAATTATTGTGGTCCTGGAACACGACATGATATCCGACTTGACGAACGAGACCAACCAAGATCTGGAGATTATCCAATAAATGTGATTGATCAAGCGTACCACGTTCATGATGTTGCGTATGAAAATGAAGATTTACAACAACGACATATTGCAGATGTGAAGTTGATTCAGTCGTTTAATTACATAAAAAATAAATACTTCAGAGGAAAACTTGCTAGCATCCTAGTAAAATCTGCGATGAAAGGTGAACTAGTACTAGCGGCCGGTAATTAATCAACTGATTATTATCATAATAATGGAATCGATTTCTGTTAACCCAAGAGGATATTGGAGGGGTAGAGCAGCGATAATTATACTTGTTGATGCGGCAGGTGTTCCACGTTATGTTACGCAGATTGGTTAGCACGACAGGCAATATGGCAAATTGATGTACCACCACCTACAAAAAATCGTTAGGCACATTTTGACGTTAGCCCTCCCAATGAGGTTCATCAGGCAGACAGTTTTTACCGCATGATACTATTAAAAATGTAGACGTCAATCACGCACATACAAATATGAGTTGACTGTCGTTGACGTTGCAATTAGATATAAGGAACCAGAACCGCTATCAACTAAAACAGCAGCTGAAGTTGCATCTGCGTTTCAACGAATTTATCAACGAGGACACGGACCACAAGGTGGTCTGCGATGGCCACAGTTGCTACAGGTTGATCCTGGCAAAGAATTTTTTGGTGCTGTAACTTCGATGATGAAACAACATAACGTCAAAATCAGACGAGTTCACACCGAAATTCATCGTGATCAGGCAATTGTTGAACGAGTTAATTGAACACATGCTGAGCGATTATTTGGATATCAGTATGCGCAGGAAATATCCTTGAATAAACTGCAGAAAGACAAGAGGTCTCGTGAATGGGTTACAAGACTACCAAGTCTAATAGCTGTGTTAAATAATGAAATTACTCGTGGAACTTTTATAAAACCCATCGATGCGATAAAAAAAAAAAATAAAAAAATAAAAATAAAAGACAAAATACCAGTACAACGGCTTGACTCTTTTTCAAAACTATCAGTTCTAGGTAAAGTGACTGTCAGATATTTATATGAACCTGGTGAACTTAAAGGGGGTAAAAAAAGAGCAACTGATCCAATCTAGAGTGTAGCCACACATACATTTTACAGCATTGTAAGATCCACGGATAGACCTGCAATTTACAGACTAGATTCAACTGCATCTCAGCCTGGATTTGTATGCGAACAATTACAAGCATTTCCTGAAGATACACAGTTACCACCACCTTCACTTTTGTGAAAGCACTATACCAGCACCCCGACGTCGATTATATTCAAGACAGGTCATCATCACATTTTCGCGTGTGTGACCAAGACTACTCTTACTTCTATCCACGGTGAATTGTTTTGGATTATTATTTGAATGCTGCCACAACATTATTGTGTTACAGCTCTCACAATGATTATTCTGTCGCTGTGTCAGTGTTATGATAAATTCAGCATCTAGATCAAAGTCGAGCTTATTTTTGTTTTGTCATATTGTGTATAACCAGCTAATTAGTCTCCTACATCATCGCCATTGCCAATAATTTGATTATTATTTACTTGTGAAGTCTATGATAAACCTTTGCAGCTGAGATATTCTTCTGAATCGAGACACTGAGAGATAAACTAAATTTGACCATTCGTTGCGATCATCAACAATCCAAATATTTGTATCGGAAATAGCTAATCCCTTTGACGAATGATACCACCTACAAAGCATGTGAGCAGGAAGTCTAGGACAAAAACTATGTTTAAAATGCAACAAAGGAGTCTTGGGAAAAACGCAGTTGTACGTAGAATTCGGTGGTAAAAAGTACAGAGAGCTGAAACGATATCACGATAACAAGAACAACGCCTATGAATCTCACATAAAAAACGCTGAAGACTATCTAGCCAGATTTCCAGGCTAATAAAATAATTATTTAGACAAATAATAGCTATTATATAAATTGAGCTAAGAGAATTTGTAACACATCCTATCATTAACATTATGAGGCATCTCGTGATGGTATCATCAGAGAATGTAAAAAAACCACAAGTCGGTACAGTTGATAATGCTGGTTTTCTTGGATTTACTGCTGGGAAAAAAATATATTTTTCTCACAGATTTATTTGCGAGTGTTTTCACGGACAGATATAAAAAATTCTTGTGGTCGATCTTATTGATTCAAATCCGAAAAATAACTCTTTGAATAATTTGCAAGCTATTACACAGTCGGAATAGCAAAATTAGAAATACTGGCAGCAGTGAAAAAAATCGAGATTGGTTATATCTGTGAATGTACAGACATGTGAATACATAGAATTTCCATCGATTTATGCAGCTGGCAAATATTTTAATATTTTCCCATCATAAGTATAACATGATGTAGATAAAATATACAGATCAGCATTTTCAAAGAAATATAAACAAAACATAATATTTAAATACGCCGCCCCCTGAAATAGAACAAGAAAATATTTCTGAATTAGATATTCTTTTGTTGTGTTTAGGTATTTTGCCTCCGCGAGTTAAAATTCAATGAAGGGAAATAACTCTGTCAGGGATACGTAGAGAGATTAAAGAGTAACCTCACTCGTATTTTACAACTACTTTCACTTAATACTGAATTATTTTATGGGGTTGTTTTTTTTAAAAGAAACATTATCCTTGTTTTTCTGACCTTGTCAGGTTCCTTACCTATCACGACTTTATCAGGGATAATAGTTAAGAAAAAAGAGAAAAAATAAACAACATCCCCTGGATGAGCTATTTCTGGCTCAAAATTTAAGTGTGCTTAACTATATTAGGACAAAGAGTTCCAGTTATAAGTGGATGTCCAACTTCAACAGATAAATGTTCACCCTCCCACGATGTCACCACGTGGTGGGTGCTATTTTGCACTCCCCGGGGTTGATCGTGGGAGGGTGTGCAGAAATCTGTTGAACGTAGAGACAGCCCTCGTTTGTGTGTGTGTGTGTGTGTGTGTGTGTGTGTGTGTGTGTGTGTGTGTGTGTGTGTGTGTGTGTGTGTGTGTGTGTGTGTGTGTGTGTGTGTGTTGTTATATATAT